>LOJH01014607.1:0-25634 GCA_001685095.1 Ellobius talpinus
GGCTGGCCTTGAACTCACAGAGATCCACCTGCCTCTGCCTGCCAAGTGCTGGGATTTGAGGTGTGCGCCACCACCGCCCTACATTTAACTGTCTTTTTAAGGCAGTGGTTCTCAACCTTCCTAATGCCACAACCATTTAATACTACAGTTCCTCATGTTGTGGGGACCCCCAGCCGTAGCATTATTTTCGTTGCTACTTCATAGGTTTAATTTTGCTACTGTTACGAATTTGTAAATACCTGATATGTAGGATATGCAACTCTCAAAGGGGTTCTGACCCTCAGGTTGAGAGCCACTGTTTTATGGCATCATTTTATAACATTTGGTGTTAATAAATTATGGTGTTGCTAGCTATTAGAGTGCATTTTCTTGTGAAGTCATTTCCCCCTCATATTTAGGGATTAGAATACTGTAATAGAATGGGACTGGAGAGATGGTTGCCTTTGATTTTCTATTCTGTCTGTAGTAACAATTCTACCTGGTACATTAGTGCAAAGTGCTTGGTGATTAGGCAAATAGTTTTCCCAACACGCTGAAGTGCCTTTCCTCCATAGTAGTGGCTTATTGTGTAACCTTGAGAAGAATGGTTTATTTATGCCCACTGTCCAGTCCTCCTAGCCTTAGCATACTGCTTTAGTTTAAAACTTAACTTCACTGACAGTTTTGGTGTTTTGACTCCTTAGGGCTCTGGTATCTATTCATCTTCAGTATTGCATGGCATGGTTTTTAAGAAGGAAACCGAAGGTGATGTAACATCTGTCAAAGATGCAAAAATAGCAGTGTACTCTTGTCCCTTTGATGGCATGATTACAGAGACTAAGGTATGAGATTGAAAAGTACGTTTGGGTTGAAGTGGTGGGATTAGCTCTTCAGCCAGTATGTACTTCATAATAAACTGGAAATTGTAGATTCTTTTAAAAGCTTCAGCTACCAAATACTAAACTAGAAACTGTGATAGCAGTATTTGTATTCTTATGTACAGCTCTTCATGTCCAAGCAGCTCATACTATGAGCATCTTGTAAACTCTTGATGAAATCACTTTTTATGAATGTTGACATTCGTAAATGTCTTTTGTTAAAATATTTGTTAAAATACTAATTTGAAAATGAACTACATGTTTTGGATTCATAAGTAGTTGGATTTGTACCAAACATTCTTAGCAGATTGAAGTTGTTTTTACAGGATTGAGGGGAGAATGGTTGTATAGTCTGTGTTTCAAGGAAAATTTGAGGACTAATTGTTTTGGTGATACTAATTAGTATTTGAAAAAAGATAACTATCTGCTATCTGGCTGACATTTCTAAAGAGGAGTGTTTCTTTAACTGCATCAGTGTTCATATCCCAATGCACATGCATTGACTTTGGCATAAGGAAGTATAGGAACAAGCTCCAAGGATCTAAATTTATACGTTACGTGTTTTGCTTCATAATAAAGCATTTATTTTTCTCTCAGGCCTTTAAAATTAAGTAAACCATCTTAGAATTTTGAACACCAAAATCAAATTGTTTTAGAGAGCTTGATTGTTTTCCAGGGAACAGTGCTGATAAAGACTGCTGAAGAACTGATGAACTTTAGCAAGGGAGAAGAAAATCTTATGGATGCACAGGTGAAAGCTATTGCCAGCACTGGTGCAAACGTCATAGTAACAGGTGGCAAAGTGGCAGACATGGCTCTTCATTATGCTAACAAGTACAATATCATGTTGGTGAGGTAAGAGCTATGTCTCTGATACTAAAAATTCTTGGGGAAATGCTAAGCAAATTCTATTAATTGAATTGATAGACAGTTGATAGAGGGAAAATGAAGGTCTTAGATCAAGCAGAAAGGATTTATCAAGGAAGGGCAGGTAGAGCTTACAGTTAAGCTGTGGGGGTCCAAGAACCAATGGGGAGAAAAAAAACATTTCAGGCAAAAGGAACAGCTTAAGGGTTAAGGTACCAGCTTACTGAATTGTTTATCAGCGAGGGTGAGGAAAAAATACCTTTTCATTGAGCACATGCAAAGACTTTTTACTATCTAGCACCAAACCAAATCTGTGCTCTTACAGATTGCACAATTGCACATATTAAAGATTTTGTTTATGCATACACACATACACACACGGCCCCTGGTTAGAAGTCTATGAGACTACAATACCCTACTAATTCCTAAGATAATGTTGTAAATGTTTACGTACTTACCTGAAACAGGTTCTTACTATGTAGCCCGGGTTAGCCTGGAACTCTGTGTAGACTGTTGCACCTGTCTCTCCTTCCAAGTGCTGAGATCAAAGGTGTGCACTGTTACACTGGCCCCAGCTTTATATCTTTAACTGTTATATACTTCAGATGTGGCATTGCTGGCTAGTTTGTTACATTCTGCATCTTGGCTTCCTAACTCAGTCCAGTGTGCATGTTGTTGTTTTGATACAGCTCTAGCTGACCTTGAAGTCAAAGAGATCTTGCTGGGTGGTGGGGGCGCATGCCTTTAATCCTAGCACTCCGGAAGCAGAGGCAGGTGTATCTCCGAGTTCCAGGACAGCCAGTGCTATTAGACAGAAAAAACAAAAACAAAAAAATCTGCCTGTCTCCTATCTTATAAGATTAAAGGCATGTACTATGTACTACCTTGTCCAGTTATTTTCTGCATTTTATGTTAATATGATTGAATTAAAATTTCTACTTTTTCCTTTTGAAGGCTGAACTCAAAGTGGGATCTCAGAAGACTGTGTAAAACAGTTGGTGCTACAGCTCTTCCTAGATTGGTATGTATTTTAAAAAACAAAAGATAAGTGAATACATTTGAATTTTTACTGCAAGGATCATTTTCTTATAGACTCCTCCAGTCCTTGAGGAAATGGGACATTGTGACAGTGTTTACCTCTCAGAAGTTGGAGACACACAGGTGGTTGTTTTTAAGCATGGTATGTCATAATGGTAAGGTGTTTTGTACAGTTATGAGGTATGCTTTCTTTCATTTAATCTAAAAATTATTTATTGGCAGAAAAAGAAGATGGTGCCATTTCTACTATAGTTCTTCGAGGTTCTACAGATAATCTGATGGATGATATAGAAAGGGCAGTAGATGATGGAGTTAATACTTTCAAAGTTCTCACAAGGGTCAGTATTCACAATTTGAGAAATTTTTGATTTCTTGAAAACACAGTTGGCAGACTCAAACGTATGTGGTCTAACACATCAGTTGCTAATGAATATATTACCTTCAAAAACTAATTGTACGAACTAGACAGTAGCAGGCAAAGCTATTCCTGAGTGTGGGCTGCCTCCCACTGCTGAAGCACTCACTATCAGTGCTGTATTTATGGATTGCTAGCCTTGAAAGTTTGACATCACTTGATTTCCCTAAATGTATACTCAAGTTTTGAGTACCGGTGCTCTAAAAACTATGGTCTGAAGAAGTACTCCATGTTAGCGTTTTACTTTTTTATAGGATAAGCGTCTTGTACCTGGAGGTGGAGCAACAGAAATTGAATTGGCCAAACAAATTACATCATATGGAGAGGTATCACTTTAATAAATTCACTTTCTGTCCATTTCTGTTTGTTTTTCAAGACAGGGTTTCTCTGTAGCCCTGGAGCCTGTCCTGGAACTAGCTCTTGTAGACCAGGCTGGCCTTGAACTCGGAGATCTGCCTGCCTCTGCTTCCCGAGTGCTGGGATTAGAGGCGTGAGCCACTACTGCCCAGCTCTTTTCTAATACAATGCATTGATACACACATTTTGTTTCAGACATGTCCCGGACTTGAACAGTATGCTATTAAGAAGTTTGCTGAAGCATTCGAAGCTATTCCACGTGCACTGGCAGAAAATTCTGGCGTGAAAGCCAACGAAGTTATCTCTAAACTTTATGCAGTGCACCAAGAAGGAAACAAAAATGTGGGCTTGGATATTGAGGTAGTTATTACATTTAATTTCTGTGCATATACAATTCAAACATAGAAGTAGCATGTGTAAAGGGGGAATTGTAACTTAGCCATCTGATTTTACAAGTAATTTTCTTAATTGGTTTTTAAGTTTATCTAATAGAGGAAATTTCAGTTTTATTGATAGCTTTGGGGTGGGGCTATATAAAATACTTAGTTAAGATATATTTTAGGAGCCTTGTAGTTTTTTCATGTTGGGCATAAACATTTTCACATGTAAGAAAGTAACATAGTTTTGTGTTGCCAGGCTGAAATTCCGGCTGTAAAGGACGTGCTAGAAGCCAGTATTTTAGATACTTACTTGGGAAAATACTGGGCTATTAAATTGGCCACTAATGCTGCTGTCACTGTACTTAGAGTGGATCAGGTGAGTGAGAAATGAAAACTGAATCTTTCGAAAGTGGTATAACTGTCCTTTAATTCCAGCACTCGGGCCAAGGCAGGCAGATCACTGAGTTCCAAGCCAGCTGGCTCTACAAAGCAAGACCTTGTCTTAAAACTTAATAGGTTTTCGGGTTAGGGGAAAATGGCTCAGATGGAAAGCTTGCCCTGCAAGCATGAAGACCTAAGTCAAAACGTCAAAAAAGTTGAGTGCAGTTGTACATCTATAACCTCACTACCTGGCCTGGAAGGGTCAGGCACAGGCAAATACCAAGGAGACTCAGCACTGACAGGAGGAAACTTTGAGGTTCAACAAAAGTTGGATGGAGAGGGACAGGCAGCAGGGCATAGGAGAAATTTTTGTGAGACTTAATAGTAGATACAGCACTTCTCATTGTGGTTATAGAGATGAAGAGTATTGATACCGAGTGGTAATTCTAACATTGCTGACAGAAAATTGTCTTCACTGCAAAGCTTGAGTTTATTGGACTTAACTTGGCTTTTTGTTTTTCAGATCATCATGGCAAAACCGGCTGGTGGGCCCAAACCTCCAAGTGGGAAGAAAGACTGGGATGATGACCAAAATGACTGAGGGACTTTTTGTTGTAGGTGAAGCGGTTTATTTGTGGAGCGGAAACTTCCCTAATCTTTTCTTAGTCTCCCTAAATTAAGAAGTATTTGTGTTTGTATTCTTCCTGGATGGTAAAATAAATGTGTTACTGTTATACCTGTCTGATCAATTACTGCTTATGTCAAGCTTTTTAAACACATAAGCTGTGAACAAGGCAAGTCACATGACTGTTCTTTGTTTACCTGGTCTTCTGAAAATAAGTTGCTATAACCATACCATGTATGGCAGTTGCTTTCTACAAGGGGATGGCAGATTAAATAGTTGTTACCAGTGACCAAAACAGACTGGAATTTTTTTTTTAAATGTGTTAACCTATAGACTAAATTTCCAAAGTTATTCCCCAGAAGCCACAGCTTTGAAAGCTTTCCCACCACATACTTGACAAGATTTTGCTGGCATGTGGAGGCAGCACTTAGTCCACAGCATAGCTGATAACTGCATAATGTCTGCCCAGGTCATCTGAACCATAGTACAGTTAGTGCACACTGACACCAGGATTTCACATTGTTTCCAGTCACTACTGCAAACATAATGTAGATGATCTGTAATCCCAACACTAGAAAAATGAAACATTTTGTTGCCAGTAGGGGTACAGTAATATATAACTTAAAAATTAAGTTGTTAATATATAACTTAAATCATTTTATTTATGTGTCAAAAACTACCACCCAATCAGATTAAAAACAGGATTTTAGTATTTCAAATTTCCTTTGATAAAATGGAACAATAAAAATCAGTATGATAATACAAAAAGTTATGGATAGGTATTTAAATTGTCATTTACTTATGTGAACATAATTTATAGTTGAACTTTTTATTGTTATCTTTATGTTATATAGCCAATATAAAAGCCACAGATGTATTTCAGAGAAAGCACTTTTGTTACTACAGTATTCTCTCATAAAATAGGAGATATGCTTGTGAGTTTAGTACTTTGGCTACAGGCACAGCTTGCACAAGTGTGTCGCTGATGTGAAACCACTGCCCTTTAGTTGATTCCATTTCACAGTCTGTTAGGAAACAAAAGGAAAGATTGAGGCTAGTCGTTTTGGCTTTGGCATAATCTACAAAACGTCTCTGCTATCCAAGATAACTTGTAGAATTATCTTACCTTGTGGAATGTCACCATGAAGAACAAGATTAGGAAGACGACTACTTGCAGTTCTTGCCTTGGTGTAGGCAGTGTAATGCCCTGACCTCATAGTACCACTGTGTTCAACAACTCCATATAAGGAATACAGTACTCTTGTACTTTCTTCAGCAACATTCTTTAAAAAAATAATAACCCAGTGTTATTCTTACCCCATTTATACTGATGCTTTGGCAAGACACATTCAGTGTCTTACACAACACCTCTCTGTTCTCAGCCCACAGAGATGCTTCCACCTTTGTCAGACGTTGCAGTTGTTGGTTCCATAGTGCAAAAACTAGTATAGATACTGAGCTCAACTTACCAGTTAAAGGCCTGTATAGAATTGCTTAATGCCTTAGAATTCCTTAATACCCATGGCCATAATCCTGGTTCTCCACCAATATAAGCCTTATAGAAGGCTAACATTTAGATTATGCTAAAAGAAAATTACTTGGACTTTACTTTCCCACCCAGAGTGGAGGTTGTTTATTAAGGCCATAGGCACCACAGGCCTTAACAAATGCAGATTCCCTCAGGCAGGGGTGGTTTTCCTTTGTGCCCTGTTGAAAGTCATTTCTTTAACAGTCCTACTCTGCATTCTGTGCCTTCTACATTTCCCCAGAGGCACATGCCCTGGTGACACACATGGCGTTTTCAGTGCCATAATGGACTGGATTTTGAACTCTTAGTCCAGAGATCCAGCCGAGTCTCTCTGTAATGGTCTACCCCTTCAACTCTCACTTCAACTCTTCTGTGCTCTTTAACCTCAAGTATCCTTGAGTCTTGATTGTCTGCTTCATAGTCTGAAGTAGCCTATGAAGCAGCAACAGCAGCACCTAGTAGCAAAAATGACAATTTACTACATCTCAACTCTGAAATCGTACCAGAATGAGAAGGCATTCAGCGCTTCAGTTTTTACACATCAAGGGTTCATGTGCTTACATTAACGTAGTGCAAACACAGCAGCATAGCTTCTCTAATCTTGAAATCCTTTTCTGAAAGATGTCATGGTGCCTTCCCCTTCTACCTCTGCATCTCCATTCAAATGCTTCTGAGTCTTGTTCTTGGCTATGTGCTATCTGCCAGGCTCAACATAAATAACAGCTCATTCTGAGTCACCATCTACACGCTGATTTCCAATCTGTATCTCAAACCTCTGTGTAAAAGACATGTACATTGGAAATATTTCCAAGACATAGTGCTTGGGTATCAAAGATACCTAAATTCAATGTACCCAATGCTGACCTCAATCCTTCCAACCTGTTCCCTGTTATCTTAAATTTGGGTTTATTGCTGTGAAGAGACACTAACTACCATGGCAACTCAAAGGAAAATTGAGCTGATGCAGAGTTTCAGTCCATTATCATGGCAGGGGGCTGGGAGTATGGCAGTGTGCTGGGAGATCATCGTGCAGGAGACAGCGCTGAGAATTTTTACATCTTGACTCAAAGGCCTGTCCTAGGCTATGGCTTGAGCATATATGAGACCTCAAAGCCTGACTCCATAGTCACACTTCTTCCAAGACCACAGCTCCTAACAGTGCCACTCCACTTGGGGGTCACTTTTTTTTCAAACTACCACAACCTGTGGCCCCTTCTCACTCAAATTTTTTTTTGGCGGGGTGGGGGTGGGGGGAGACAGGGTTTCTCTGTGCAGCCCTGGCTGTTCTAGAACTCACTCTGTAGACCATGCTGGCTTTGAACTCAAGAGATCCTCCTGCCTCTGCCTCCTGACTGCACATGCCACCACTGCCTGCCTCTATCTTTATGGCACCCCACGTGTCCAGTCACTCAAACCTGGATCTAGAAATCCTCTCCTCTGTACCACTCTCAATATCTATTTAAAGGACTCTGCCTCCCTTTCTGACACCAAACAAGTCTTTAATTTTACCTCCTAAAACATTTCTTCCCCCTCCCTGTCCTGCCTGCCTACTAACTGAATTATTCAGTCCCTCCTAACTCGATGCCTTTTCAGTTCTCAGAGCCAGCTTCCACACTAAGCAAACAATCTAGGTAACACTTTGGTGGGACTTGGTCACCAAATTGCTTTAGCATTCTTCTGCCGCTTCCAGTTGCACACCTAATAAGGCTGAGTTCCTTGGCATTAAAGTCGTCATTCCATCTTTGCCTTTTGAATCCTTATGCTTTATTCTGTGAGCTGTAAAATTTCTGCTGGCCTTTGACAGGTACCACCCTATTTCATACTGTTATATTCTTGTACCTGCTTTTGTTTTTGTCTGAAAACTTAATTCATCATACAAAGTTTTACTCTTTTAAGTATCAGCTTAAGCAAGCTCTGCTTTATATGGTCTTCTCTGAGACACCAACATGTGCTTTGTATACTGTATCAACATTTATATTAAACTGAGATGTGTGCATGCACTCCCAACTATCAGGATAATGTCTGCCATAAAAATAAGTCAAAATCATTATATGTGCATGGTGGTTTGAATAAGAATGGCCCCCATAGGCTCATGTGTTTGAGTATTTGGTTCCCAGTTGGTGGAACTGTTTGGGAAGGATTAGAATGTGTGGCCTTGTGAGAGGTTTGTCACTGAGGGGGGCTCTGAGGTTTCAAAAGCCCACTTCATTCCCAGTTAGTTCTCTCTGCCTCATGGTTATCTCAAGGTGTGAGCTCTCAGCCTTGTCTGCTTGCTGTCAATGTTCCTCATCGTGGGAATCCTAGACTCTAACCTCAAACTGTAAGCCATAAATAAACACTTTCTTTTATACATGGACTTGGTCATGGTGCCTTATATCAATAGAAAAGACACTAAGACAATCTAAAATAATCTAATCTTCAAAGTGATTCATCACAGATCTTAAAATTATAAAGGTATAATGATCAAAGTACCACTCTAAAATAATTCTAAGCAATCACTGAGCTTCATCCCCAGCCTTTCTTCAAAACTGGCATCAGCTTTATGTTTAATATAAAATACATATTTGGTGGTTTATGATTTCTCAACAATTTCCTTTAAAAACCATTTTTACATACCTTACATTTAAGAGTACAAAAAGGAGCCAAATCTAAGATTTCCGGGAACTTTATGTGTTTGTTAACTTTGCGTAGGTTAAAACCAGCCTAAAGGAGGAGGATTACAGATTAAGTTCTTTTCTGGAAAAGCTGTACAAATTAAGTAATTATCCCCTCTAAAGCCCAAAGAACTCCCAACACCCAGTCCTAGTCACCTCTCTAAGGAGACTTTGTGTGTGTGTGTGTGTGTGTGTGTGTGTGTGTGTGTGTTTTCGAGACAGGGTTTTTCTGTAGCTTTGGAGTCTGTCCTGGAACTAGCTCCTGTAGACAAGGCTGGACTTGAACTCACAGAGATCCACCTGCCTCTGTCTCCCAAGTGCTGGGATTAAAGGCAAGCGCCACCACCACCTGGCCTAGGTTTTTCTTCAAGTACCACACACCACCGAAACTACTCTGATGAGATCTCCCTGATTCTGCCTTAGTCACCTCCAATGTGTTCCTAAAGTTCGGCAATAGCAGACTATTTCCCTGTGAAATACTTTTCAGCTCATGTTCTTACCATGCTTACACAATTCCTAAGCTACAACCAGTTAGTCAAAACAATGCTTGACCAGTAAGAGGGAAAGCACCTATAAAATCCTGGAGGATTTGAAAGTTGTATTATACCACATCTTTCAGAAAAGATACGGCCATAAAAATTATGAAAATCCAATGGATGTCTTTTTATCAAATCAGTAAAAGTAGATACAATACACAAAACAAAAACATTTAGGCAGTAAACCTGTGTTTTTATAATCTGAAGTTAAGCTTAGAGTAAGATACTATAAATCTCAATGAGTTCTAGAAACCTAGGACTATCTAAATTTCTTACTTTGACAAATATACATATATTTCTCTTCTGATTTTCCCACTCTTTTTGAAGTTAGAATTAAGAAAAAGCAGTAGCAAATACAGAAAGAGATAAAGTAGGCGTTACATGGGTACCTGCTGAAATCTCTTCAAATGGAGAGTGAGGACTGGAGGAGCAAGGGAAACCAGCATCTGTTTCTTCACATTGGTGTAAACATGTTTCCTCTCACCTACAGAAATGAGAGATGCCAGCACCAAAACAATCAGTTTGCTATAAGATCATCTCAAATTCTAAAACAGGATTAACAAACTTCTACAAAGAATGTGGTAATATTTGTGCATCTATTAAACAAGAGGCAAAAGTCAAGGATATTTTCTTGGTATAAAATATAAACTTAGAAACAGTAATTGACTGTGAGAGGCAGGCAGTGATAGCGCACGCCTTTAATCCCAGCACTCGGAAGGCAGAGGCAGACGGATCTCTGTGAGTTTGAGGCCAACCTGGTCTTCGAGAGCTAGTTCCAGGAGAAACTCCAAAGCTACAGAGAAACCTGTCTCTAAAAACCAAAAACAAACAAACAAACAACAACAAAAACAGTAATTGGCTCTGAATGCACCTCATCAGAAGAATGTCATGTAGTAAAGCCAAACATTTAATTGGGGATGGAAGTAAGTGTTCCAATATCATCAAATCATTTATAAATACCACCACTAAAAAAAATGTTTTTGAAGGGGTGGAAAAACATGATGGCACATGCCTATAATGCCAGTACTTGGGAGGTAGAGGCAGGAGGATGGCAAGTTTGAAGACAGGCAGGAGTTAGCTAAGAAGACGGTGTCTCAAAAAAATTTTTTTAAAGGCTTAAAGTACAACTCACTAGTGAAATGCACAAGGTGCTAAGTTCATTCTTAGCCAAAAACTAAGAAATCTTTAAGAACTGGAACATCAGCAAGATGTCTGGAGGTGGAGGTATGGCATATCTCCCTCCATAAAAATGACTAAGGAAAAAACATTTTAATTCAGAAACTATCAAAAGCGGAGTATTAGAGGTCTACAGATTTTGGCTTGCTTGACATTGTCTGCTCTAAAAGTCTCTAAAATCAACATTCCTTATTCTTTGTATCTACATGTAAATATATGGCTTTAAAATATTTCATCTCTAGTGAAGATCTTTAACAATCTGTGACACCCTGCCCCTTTCGGGCAAGGCAAGAGGATATTATCAGTTTCACGTTTAAGGGGGATAAGAAAGCCTGGTCCCTTTATTCTGAATGTGCCACATAAGCACACTGAAAACTTCAAATGTGACTTCCTGGGGGTAGGGGAGATGAAAAGCATCAGTAGAGCCAAGAAGGAGACGAGGATGCAGGAACCAGTCCCTGTCATGATGGCATTCCAGTGGGAAGTTTACCCACAGAACAGACTGGGAAAAGCTGGTCCACTATACTGTTGCTCGGTGCCAGTGTGCTAGCCATGCCAATAAAGTTTTTCCTTCTGTTAAGACATTTACATGCAAGAGGGCACTAGTAACTCTCCAAATCCTGATGTGACCATAATTCACAAGTATTCTCCCTGCAGAATGTGCACTTTAATATCAATTTTTAGAGCAAGAAAAACTCTAAATACCTTTTATATTTGCCTTTGGTCCATGACCCTGCCGTCTTGTGCACACTTCACAAAGCAGTTTATTTGCATCTTGAAGCTTCTCATTACGGGTGAACTGATATAAGCAATGCTGGATTGAACACTCATCACCACTGAAAGCTTCCCGGTTGGCAAGGGTGCAGAAGGCAGTTTCTGGGTCCTCATTCATGACCTCACACACCTTTGTCACAGAAGAATGACTGTCATTCAGAATCTCTATATTTATTTCATCAGGATGAATAGCAGCATTCAAATTAAGGTTTTTTAAACCACTGGTAATGTCAAGTTCTCCATTGGTCCTTTCCTCTAGAAAGGCATCATTTAAAACCCTAGTACATTCAGTAGCAGGTGTCAAAATCCCCAGATCACACTCAGTGTTGACACTTTTCACACCTAGTGCCTCTGGACATTTTTGACTGTCAGTTGTACTTTCTATCATTTTCTCTTGGCCATTGAAATCTTTCTCATTAACATAAAGTTCTGTATGTAAAACCTCCTCTTGAGAACCATGGTTGGACTCAATATCCACTTCCGCTTCTCCCGGAAGTGACATTTCGGCTTCGTGTTCATTGTCTTCAGTATGGTCAGTGGTACAGATTTCATTTAAGTGAAGAACTTTCTCTTGAATTTTTTGTTGCCTTCGTTGGTTCTGTGTAAAAAGTATAATATATATATATATAAAGTGAGAGAGAAGGAGAGAGAGGGAAGGAAAGAAAGGTAGAGAAAGTAGATACCACATCAGGTTTTGTTGCTTTTCAAAAAAAATCATTTCATAAGAAATGTTCACTCTCAAATTCTGATTTTAAAAATTCCTTTACTATCAGAGTTCAAATAAATTATAACAAGAAGTTCTTTAAATGAAATCAATAATAATCACTATTCACCAAACACCGACTATTGTGGAGGTAACAATACAAGAGATGATGCGTACTGTTGAGAAGTAAGCTATGAGTCCCTATGACTTAGAACTGAGAAGTCAAGAATTAGAGTGGTGGTTCTGACAACACTCTGGTGGTTTGAATGAAAATGGCCTTCACAGGTACATGTTTCGGTATTTGATCCCCAGTTGGTAGAACCATGTAGAAAGGAAGGATTAGGAGGTGTGGCCTTGTGGGAGGAGGTGTGTTACTGAGGGCAGGCAATGAGGTTTCAAAAGTCAACGCCATTCCCAGTGCTCTTTCTCTGCTTCATGGTTGTAAGATCAAGATGTGAGCTCTGGGCTAGGTGATAGTGGTGCACACCTTTAATCCCAGCACTCAGGAGGCAGAGGTATGAAGATATCTCCATGAGTTCAAGGCCCACCTGGTCTACAGAGTGAATTCCAGGACAGCCAGGGCTGTTATACAGAGAAACCCTGTCTCAAGAAACAAAAGATGTGTACTCTGAGCTGTTACTCTGCCATCTGGACTCTAAGCCTCTGAAACTGTAAGCCAACTTCAACACTTTAAGTTGCCTTGTTAATGGCATATTGTTGGAACAAAAGAAAAGAAACTATGGCAACTCTGCAGGAATATGTATCTATGAGTTGTAATTACCAATCAGTCTCACTAAAAAGACAACAAACTGACAACTTGTTTTGGATACAGGATACATGAAAATTCTTGAAGGAAAAAAAGACACAAAGAAGCCATATGCACAATGCCAATAAAATTTCCCTACTGAATTTACCTTTTTGTCTGCATGGGGGAGAGGTGGGGAAGAAAGGGGCAAATAAGAATGAAGTGTACTAGGGACTAAGGAAATGGCCCAGTGGTTGAGAGCACAGGCTGCTCTTCTCGAGACCTAGGATCCTCAGGGCAACTCACAACCATCTATAACTCCAGTTCAGGGAATCTGATGCCCTCTTCTGGCCTGTATGGGCACCAGGCATACATGTGGTGCACAGACATGTAAACGAAACACCCATTCACATAATTTAAATAAAATTTCAACAAAACAAAAAATACAGTGCTAACAGCCACTATTCTGCATGTTAACTAAATCTTTTTAATTAAAAATTACAAGTAAGTAAATACACAATAAATAAAGAAAATGCATAACTTTCCTTGTAGTTACCCACCTTGGCTTGCTTTTTGGCTTGCTTCTTTGCTTTTTTCTGGATGTGCTTGCTGGTTCCTGAAGGCACATCACTTCTTGTTTTAATGTAGGTGTCATCTTTTTCTTCCTCACTGTATTTATCTTCTTCCTCCATTGTCTTTTTCACATTTTTATCATTTGTATTTTTCTTACCACTCTTAAAATATGAAGAAAACCAAAATATTACCACTATTATGATGAAAGAAAATTCATGTAGCTTAATATTTTACTCCCTTATCATTTGTTTAAGATTTATTTTTTTATGTTCTCAGGTGTTTTGCCTGCATATATGTCTACTTAAGCGTTCCAGATCCCCTGGAACTGGAGTTACAGTTGCGCACCGCCATGTGGATGACAGAACTGAACCCAGGTCCTTTGGAAGAGCTGCCAGTGCTCTTAACTGCTGAACCATCACTCCAGACCCTCTTACCATTTTTAATTTTCATGATATATGAAAATTTATATAAAGACAGCAATCGTCACATGCTGAGAAAATATGAAACACAACAGTAAAAGGGCAATATCAGGGGCTGAAGAGATGGCTCAGTAGTTAGGAGCAGCACTCATGTCAGATGACTCAAACCACCCAGAGCTCCAGCTCCAGCGTTTCAAAGGCACCTGCAGTCAGGGCACATACACCCGAAGATAAACACGTATATACATTATCTCAAGCAAGAAGTGTCATGTGTAAGTATATTAGAAATGAATGTGATGAGCTGTATTGGATACAAGTAATAGAATGTTGCATAGATATCCTTTTGTAAATGTACTTTAAGTGGTTTCTGCAACACACCATAGAATTCCTTTGTTGTGGTTTTTTGTTTTTGTTTTTATTTTTCTGCACGTAAATGATAGTCTTAGAGGAAGTAAGTAAAGTTAGTTTGGTAAGACTTTAATTATTTAAGTAACAGGGCAAAGGGTTCCTAATTTATATTGACTTGAATAATTTACTCAAAACTCATTTATTTATTAGAACTCCCTATATAGAAAAGGCCAGCCTTGAATTCAGAGATATGCTTGTCTCTGACTCCCCAGACCTGAGATTAAAGGAAAGGCATGGGAAACTATACCAGGCAATGCTCTTTTGTTATCTTATAACCACTTAAAAGGAACCAAATTACTGTAGTATAAAACTAAGATAATAATTTCTATTTATTCTTTATGTAATTAAGACTACAAGGAACTTGTGATCAGCCTTAAATAGTGAAAACAGAAAAAAATACTTCCCTATGTGTAATACAATCAATTTAATACCTATAAAGAATTATAAACACAATTCTTTCTAATAAAGAATATAGTCCATTAGGCAGTGGTGCCTTACGCCTCTAATCCCAGCACTCAGGAGGCAGAGGCAGGAGAATCTCTGAGTTCAAGGCCAGCCTGGTCTACAGAGGGAGTTCTAGGACAGGCTCCAAAGCTACAGAGAGACCCTGTCTCGAAAATCCAAAAAGAATACAGTCCACTTTTTCCAAATCCTAAAAATTATTCCATCTCTAACAGACCCTGGAAACTTTCTTCATGTGCTGCTGGTAATACAGACACCCTTGCAAAGTGTGACGGTTTCCCCATAAAAGCTAAGGAAGGCAAAATAAACACATAAGTTAATAAATTTTATATGATAAAATAAAATCATCTTACCTGATCATCTAAAACTGGGAGAGACAAATCAAGGAAAGATTCGTGCACCAAGGAGACCTTAACCGACCAGAGGTAATGGAAGGAAAAGGAAAAAATCATGTTAAATCTTACTATTAGATTATCCCCATCCTGGAGAGAAAGACACTCACATTAAACATTACCTATTAGGATGAAGGGTAGAAGGTGGGATTCAATAAGGAAAGGATTAAGAAAATTTGAAATTAAAAAAATTACAGAATGTTGAGGACCTTGAACTGGAGAAAAAATTTATAGTTACTGTAATTTACCAAAGATTTTAGGGGTGCTATATTTCCAGTGAAGAATCATAAATATCAATAAAGAATATCCTATAAGGGCTGGGCATGGAGGTACACACTTATAATCCCAGCACTCAGAAAGCTGAGGCAGGATGCATTCTGTAGTGTGTGTGTTCCTGGCCAATGTGGGATACACAACAAGACCTCACCTCAAAACAAACCAACAATACCATATTTAATCAGATGCATCTGTTCTAGATTAACTGTCCTCAGCGAGTGTTAATGCCTAAGCCCACTGCACATGACACCCACTTACAGTCCTGCATTCGTCACACATGATTGTACTAGTCAGTTCGCCACCAAAGATGCGGTCCACAAAACTTGGGATTGTCTTTTTCTTTTCATAGTCTGCAACAACAAAATTACAATTTCTTAAAATTGAGAAGTGTTTAAATTAAATTACTTATCTAAATTTTAATGTCCTGTCCCTAAACATTCTTTCCACTATTCATAATTATGTGTTGTAAGCTGTGGAAATTAGCACTTTATATTCTACCGCTGTGCAAACAATTAACACAATCACCTTTTTTTTGTTTTTTGTTTGTTTTTTTTAATGTATACAACATTCTGCCTCCATGGATGCCCATATGCCAGAAGAGGGCGCCAGATCTCATTACAGATTGTTGTGAGCCACCATGTGGTTGCTGGGAATTGAACTCAGGACCTCTGAAAGAGCAGCCAGTGCTCTTAACCACGGAGCCATCTCTCCAGCCCAACCTTGTTATAAATAAAAAAAAATCTTATCTAAAGTCTATTTATTAGTAAGGAAGAAGCTACAACTCAGTAAGACTTTCAATTATCGTGTCAGTAAAATGACAGGCTCAGACTGTGCTAGCTGCTAGGACCACTGCCTTGTTCCATCCAGCATGAACACTTGAACATAACAGATAAGAGACTGCAGTTTAGAAAAAGAAAAGAAAATGTGTAACTTGGTTTATGAGCTCTAAAACTGAACTTTTCTGTAATTAAAAACAAAAACTGCAAACTATCAGACAGAATGTTCCCTTTGATTTTCTTCAGTACTGGCAATACTTGACATGTTTAAAGTCAGAGTACTTTAATATCTCATCACTTAATTTTCAAAATTCATGAAATGCATAAGCATTACTCAAGTGGTATTAAAACAGATGGTCCAGTAGACACTATTTGGATACTGGCCAGGCTCTACAGGATGCCAAGGAGGTATCCATTAGTCACCATGGTCATTTGACAAAAATTAAATGAAAATCAAAATGTAGTTCTTGTGTTTCATCAGTCCTGTGTCCAATGTTTGGTAGCTACATGTAGGTAGTTCTGTCTCTGCAGGAGAACCCTGTCATCACAGAGTCCTACGGACAAAGCCAATTGTGATGGCTCACACCCATAATTCCACACTCACGTGGTTAAGGCAGAAAGAGCTGTGCGTTCTAGGCCTGTCTGAGCTATGGTTAGTCATAATTCAATTCTTGAGAAATTGTGATGTTATCTTAATTCTATCTTTATAGGTCTCAATATATTAATGCATAAAAAGAATATTTCACAAGTTAAACTTCTCCAAAATATTGACCACTGGGAGGACCAATTAATTTTTAAAACTCATAGTAACATGGATAGACTGTGTTTAAAATAATTCAGGGTTTCAAACATATGTGCCAGTAATCTTGTCCTATGGTACAGAAGAATTCAACTATAGTGTTTTAGTTCAAAAAGTCAGACATTACCTTTAACTTTATTTATTACTTCTTCATCCAATTTTTCAGTAGAATTACCAAATGCTTTAAGAATTCCTTTACTCACTCTCTAAAAGTAATAAAATGAATATATATATACTATTAAATTTTAAAGTTATTTTCCTTAGAAAATATGTAATAAATTCAAGAAAGGATTGAGATGTAGCTCCCCAAATTTACTAAGATAATCACAAATTAATTCAAATAAATCAAAATTAATTCAAGGAGCTAAGAAAAATTATGCCTATTAAGCCTATAAAGCAAACTTCTGAATACAGGTATGGTGTTAGCATTTTGAGACCTTCAACCTATTCAACACTGCTTTACGGAACATGCCACCACCTCAGGAAGACACTGACAGTGCTAGTGAGGCCACACCACAGCTACAAGAACCAGCTCTAACACATCCTGTCCTGCTCAGTCATTACCAAGTGATTTGAACTAAGCATGAAACATCTCTACACCAGCCTATGGAGTAAGAAAATAATCTACCTCATAGGATGGATCAAGAACTCAGTAAGATAATTCATATGAAACAGAGCGGTGCCTGGGATAACTACAGAATTAAATGAATTATTACTGTTACTAGTGCAATTAATTAAATTCATACTTCCAAAATGCATTACATATACTGGTAATTAACAAAAGTTTTCAGTTATAAAAACTGTCCCCAGACTCTAGCAAAGTGAAAATGTGCTGCAACGAGGACTTCCCAGTGTTCTGCGTCTCTCCAGGTGGGGTCTAGTGTAACAGAGTGAGCCTTTAAAGATGGCATTGCTGCAAGCATCCAGTAAACGAAAACATCTCAACTAAGAGAACCATTTTAATCCTCTTCAATTATTCTAATGAAGAAGCATATTGGCTGGAAAACCTGGTAAGTAAGTGTTTAAAAGCACAGTGGCCTCTGTGACTGGCAGGAAATGGCAGGTGAGCCCATGAAATTACAACACAGGATTCTCAGAGTATGCTAACTTGGTGTTCTTCTGCTCTCATGCCATCCAGTAAGTAGCGAAGTAGCTCCTGGCTGTCTTGTTGCTGGCACCCTGTAAAACGTGTTGCTCTGAAGACAAAACAGAAGAAAAGCACTGATGACTCTACTACTTTACAAAGCTCATTTTAAAGTCTTAAAGAGTTTCATCCCAAGTAAAAGTGTCATAGAGTTTTCTCAAAATTTGTGTCTACTGGGGCTGGAGAGATGGCTCAGAGGTTAAAAGCACTGGCTCCTCTTTCAGAGGATCCGGGTTCAATTCCAACACCCACATGGCAGCTCACAACTGTCTGTAACTCCAGTCCCAGGGGATCTGACACCTTCACACCAATGCACATGAAATAAAGTTAAATAAATTATATTAAAAAATGTGTCTATTATAAGAACACCCGAGGCAGATTTAATTACCACATGAAGCACGCTTTTTTAACTGGGAATGAAATATGTGTTTGCTCACTTGGTTCTGAAACTGTCAGTCTTAAACTTTTTTCTCAGCATCTTACTGATTCACTGAAAGCACAGCCAAGTGGATACTCACTTTTTACAGACCTGAGAAAAGAGCTCTTTAGGCGTTACAATTCGCTTTTTGTTCTCTTGCATCTCATTAAGAAACTGGCTCATAGCTAAAGTAAGAGGTCCTGGAGGCTCAAGGTTTACTTCTAAAGGTTCCTAAAAATAGGAATAAAAATTATTTCACTCAAACCTTACGATCATTTACTTTCCCAAAATGTAACAAGCCAATTGATATTGATGGAGCTGACCAATGTAAACATCCAAAATATAAACCAAGAGATAAACTTCCTGTTCAAAAATTCAGCTCTGGGCCAACAAAAAGGCTCAGTGATTAAAGTACTTATTGGGCATGCCTGAGTTCAATCCCCAGAACATGCACGGAGATGGAAGGTTAGGAATCCACTCCATGAAGTCTCTGACCTCCACACTCACACCATGGCATGGCATACCACACACACACACACACACACACACACACACACACACACACAAACACCCCTCACACAAATGATAATAAGAAATTTTTAAAGGAAAATTGAGCTTTATCTTAGTTTTAAGTGGATAGGAACTTAATACCTATTAATTAAGAAAGCAAAGGCAAAATGCATCTAACAACAATGAAGAAGGTAAAATTTATTTGACTACATAGCACTTAGGTCTCATTGAAAATGTCAAAAGAAAAACAGTACAGGCCTGCGCTTCACAATTATCAACATTCCCAAAACAGGGTAGAAAATACACACATGCACAAAACAAACAAAAGAAACATGGTAAGCTCACAGCAAGCAAACATAAGGTCCTTGTTACAGCTATTAGTTCTAAACTGTTTATCTTAGATTGAAATAAAACCAAGAAGAAAAGGCAGAATGAGTTTCAATTCCTCAAAACAACTTGGAATATGGCCATTTACAAAGAAGATACTTAAAACACTTTTATTTATTTTTTGACATGTATTTATTTCATGCATAGAAGTAGACACACATGCTGTGCTGTGACAAGTGTGGAAGTCAGAAAAAACAACTGGGGAGTGAATTCTCAGTCCCAGTGACTGGACTCGGTCTTCAGGGTTGGCAGCAAGCCTATCAGAGACATCTTCCCAGATCAATTATTGTAAAACATCTGGCTTAGCATGATGGCATACACCTCCAACCCCATAACATGGAAGGCTAAGACAGAAGGCCTGCCAAGATTTGAGGTCAGATACAAAGGGACTGTCAGCCCAGTAGCAAGAACCTTTCTTAAAATAAGTTAGAAATGGGTGGTGGTCATGCAGCCTTTAATCCCAGCACTCAGAAGGCAGAGGCAGATGGATCTCTGTGAGTTCAAGGCCAGCTTGGTCTACAGAACAAATTCCAGGACAGAGCTACAAAGTGAGACCTTGTCTCAAAAATAAAAGTTATAAAGTTCAATTGAATCAAATACATACCGTAAGTGTCAGGTCAGGTGGCTCTATTTTTACAATTGTTCCAGACATTTTCACTTCTTTTAGTAGTTCTCTAAGCACTGGTGTTTGGGACAAATTCTACAGCACAGGGTGGAAATAAAAGGGTGATTAATTACATAATCAAGTCATTCAAATATTGAAGAGTTTGTTCTACCAAAACAGAACACAACCAACACTGACTCTTTATTATCTCTCTACCTAGGCAAGGAGCCACTACTACAAGCTCTTCTCCCTGCTCTCCATGGTTCATGGACTCAGGCTCCTGCTAAGACTGGGACAGAGATACCTGTTCCCACAACCCAAAGGTCTCGTCACCACTCACTACCATTCTGA
Source organism: Ellobius talpinus (assembly GCA_001685095.1). Classification (NCBI taxonomy): domain Eukaryota; kingdom Metazoa; phylum Chordata; class Mammalia; order Rodentia; family Cricetidae; genus Ellobius; species Ellobius talpinus. The sequence continues at coordinate 20,556 of LOJH01014607.1, forward strand.
CAATATATTTCTTTCTGTACCAGTCCGCCCTGTGTTTTCCTGATCCAAACTCATGACTCATGAAAGCAGGGGCCACGACTGCTTAAAACACCATTCTATCACCAGTGCTACTAGAGTTTATTACATGCAATAAACACGTGTTACTTTGAATATGCAGGAATTAAGGGGGGGATACAACTCAACTCTAAGTTTCAGAGCCTGAGGGAAGAAGAGAAAGAACTCTGTCACCTGCATAACAGCATTGAAGAAACAAGTATTTCCCAAATTACTGAGTCCTTTCATGTTTATCTGGGAAGCAGAGTCCATGGGAATATTTTCTTTAGCCATGTTTTCCGATTTCTCTCGCTCTTGTTCATTTTTACTCTCTTTTTCCAACTTTTTATTTTCAAGTTCAATGTGTCTATTATCTTTCTCTGCTTTAAAGGGGAGAAAAAGACTTAGCAAGTACAAAGCACATGCCATTGTACTAGAATTTTTTATTTTAGCTAGTATCGATTATTGGCACCGATTTGACTGATATTTAGTAAGTAGTGGTAAACTCACAGAAGTGATAAACATGCAGAACTGTGGATAGAAGCTGGTTTGACAAGTGTAAGAATAGCATATGTTTTGGTATAAAATCATCCCTTATTACATAAATATTCTTTATACACTTATGTATATTACTTTGTAGAATTGGGACATAAAACAAGGATGCAAACACAATATGTTTAAATGAATTCTACTAACCAAAACTAAATTCTGACATGAACAAACAACTCTGGCTTGAAAAAGATACTTGTCAACACAAGTATCTAAAAAATAAACTTAAAGTGAATGCTGTACACCATGCCAATTCATTTACTTCTCAGAAATATCCAAGAACCTGACTTTAGAAAGTGCCACAGAGAGCCAGGGATGTAAGTTAGAAGGGAAGCTGCTGCCGAGTGAAAAGCACAGTGTCATTCTTGAATACATGTAAGGTGAGTTACCTCTAGCCCGACATGGTGGCATACGCCTTCAATTCCAGCACTTGGGAGGCAGAGGCAGGTGGACCTAGGTAAGTTAAGGCTAGTTAGTGTACAAGAGACCATTCCCCAAAACAAAACACAACCTCTGCCTAAAAACCAATGTATGTGTGTGTTCATGTTATTTACTGATAGACTGAAAATCTTCTATTACAAAATGTATCACTGAATACAGTAAAATCAAGTCTATAGCATTCCCTGGAAATCTGCTGCCCATACCGGCCAAGAAATGAGGTAGGCAATCTTCACTCTCCTTCCTACCTTCCAATTCCAATCCCCAAATCTTATCCCCAGTTTTGCAGCAGACCATCTCTGGCTCCATTCCCAGGGATCTGGGCAGATCTCCGACAGCCCCCTCCCTCAAACCATCCCTTTGTCTAGGTCTGATTAACAGCAGGAGGCACTTCCTGGAAAGCCAAAGGCCAAGACAGCCAGGGGATCAGGTAGGTGATCTACTCTCCTTCCTGTCTTCCAACTCCAGTTTCTCAGTCTTTACCCCCAGCTTTGTAGCAGACCATCTGCTCTGGCCTCTCCTTCCTCTGTGCCCATTCCCAGAGGACTACTCAGCTTTCCTTCCTCCTGTGGACCCTCTGAGCACCATCCCTTTCCAGCCCACTCCAAATACCTAGAAACACTTTCTACCTGGGATCCAAAGTGGCCAACCTGATAGGGTCTCAGAAGCCACCACAATCTCCTAAGATTCCAGAACACAGGGCCTGCAGGGGTCTTTACCAGACGGGGTCCCAGTACTGAGAGTGGAAGTAGACATGACCCCATCCCTAACCCAGAAGCTATCACCAATTGATAACCACTCAAAAAAAAGAAAAAAACAAGCCTCACCGGGAAACCATTTTTTTAAAGATTCATTTATTTATTATATATACAGTGTTCTGCCTGTATGTGTCCCTGCAGACCAGAAGAGGGCACCAGATCTCATTACAGGTGGTCAGCTACCATGTGGTTGCTGGAAATTGAACTCAGGACCTCTGGAAGAACAGTCAATGCTCTTAACTGCTGAACCACCTCTCTAGCATGCCAGCAGTACCTAACCAACATAATGAATTCAGTGGCATCTTTGGAGGGTCTCTGTTTCCTAATGCTATATCAGGGCTTGTTTTTCCCATTACAGTCCTTTGAGTATCTATTATGATTTCTAGTTTTGTGTTTCTATGAGATTTCTGTGAACATGTGTGTTTCTGCCATCTATATATGTTCTTGTGATTTTCCTTTGGATGTTTTCCTTATGTTTGTTTTGTCCTTTTCCAACTTGTTTGTGTTTTACCTTATTATTTTATCATCATCATCATCATCATCTAGATTCCTGTTTGTTTTCTAAGGAGAGAGAAAGGATGTAGATTTGGATGGGAGGAAATGGGAAGAGAATCTGAGAGGGGTTAGGGATTGGGAGAGGGGAAATGGTAATCAGAATATATTGGATAAAAAAACTACTTTCAGTAGAAGAAAACTAGAAAAAAATTATGATTCCTTTTATACACACACACACACACACACACACACACTCTCACACATGGTCTGTAGTAAGCTCTGGGTCAGAGTTATGAGAGCAGTGCTTACTTCCTTTGACCTCTGAGAACCTTAGTCTGGCCTTTTAATCACATATGAATATCATTTTTACATCCTATTTAATTATAACAAAAATAGCTTCTCAGTTTAAAACGCATCATAGTTAATATTACCTGCTATGTGCAATACTAAAGGTAACAAATTAATTGGTGTGGAGCCATGCAGCAGTAATCCCAGTAATCCCAGTAAACAGAACCCAGTAAACAGAAAGCTGAGGCAGGTGCCTCACAAACTCAAGGACAGCTTTATCTACAGAAAGACGTGATCTCAAAAAGTAAATGAATGGCTGGCTGCACTAGGGTGCATCTTTAATCCCAGTACTTGAAAGGCAGAGACAAGAGAATCAAAGCCAGCCTGGTCTACATTGCAAGTTCCAGGACAGCCAGGACTACAAAGAGAAACCCTATCTCAAAAAAAATAATAATAATAACAACAATAATAATAAAAAATAAAGGAGCGAATGAGTAAATAAAAGCAGCTACACAAATCACTGTCACTGTATGCATTAGGAAACACCTAATTCACCTGGTTTTCGAGTAGTAGTGCCCGCTTGTTTTCTAACAAAATCGACCACTTGGCCCAGCCGGTTTGAACTACAGTATTTGACTTCCTCGTCGCACTTGTAGCACCTACAACCAGAGAAGAAAATTGACAAACAGACAACTATGAGGGAGAGACAAATTATTTACTCTGGAGAACCAAAGATGTTTAACTGTCCAATTATTCTACCAAAAATAATTAAAGTAGGGCTGGCAATGGCTCAGTGGATAAAAGTGCTTGCCTCAAAATCCTGAAAACTTGAGCTCAATCCCCAGAACCCAATGGATGTGAGAACTGATTCTTGAAAGCTGTCCTCTGTCCTCNGAAACAGAGAGAGAAACTGAAGATACAAGACTGATTTCGGAGAGCTGGAGAAACAGCTCAATAGTTATGAGTACGCACTGCTTTTCCAGAAGAGCCGAGTTTGGTTCCCAGCACCCTTGCTGGCCAGCACACAACCACCTACAATTCCAGCTCTGGGAAGCCTTTAACTTCTAAACTCTGCAGGTACCTGCACTCATGAGCCAAATCTACACAGACATAGTTAAAAAGAAAAACATGTTCTCTTTAATACAACTAGGTATATATTTTAAGACTGATTTAGTAATAAAATTCACTACAATGGCACTACACATCAGTATCATGGAAATTCAAAATTCAGGGCACATCATTAAAATTGAAAGGTATTTTTTGTCTTTTTTTCTCTCCATATGAGGTTCTAGGAATGGAACACAAGATCGCACGCATGCTGGGTAAGTGCCCTGCAGCTGAGCTGCACTCTCGGTCCATTAAATCTTTTCTGGTCTGGGGAGATGGCTCAGTATATATAATAAGGGCACTTGCTACACAGCCTGAGGATCTGGCTTTGATTCCCTGTATGCCTGCACCTGCCTGTAACTCCAGGATTGTCCCTGGCTAGCCAGTCAAATCAACCAATGAACCAACCAACCAACAGCCTTCCCCTTCAGTGAGAGAGACTGTCTCAAGTCTGTAAGTGGTGAGCAACAGAGGAAGATGCTATTTGACCTCAACATAAGTGACTTGCACACTCATATGCATGCAATACACTACACACAGTCTTTTGTATGTATTATTTAAACTACAGACTTATGCCAACAAAATTGATGCATTTTACAAGTGACAAATGAGATTCAGTGAATATAGGCTGTAAAGATGGTTTTCAATGAAATAAAAATGTTTTAATAATATTACAATTTTGGAAATACAACATAATAGTCTGACAATGGATTTGTGGAAATTAATTATCCTTTTACTATATTCTCATTTATTTGAAATTTGTTCTTGCTGCCCCTATCTTTAAAGGGGTAATGATCCCCGTGTCTTCTATGCACTTATTTTTGTGTCTGTGCAGTACTAAGAGACAAATGAATACCAGTTTACTTTTTTCTGCTTTTAAATATTTCCCAAAAGTTTCATTCTCCAGTATTTTGAATAATCTCTAGTCAATCAGCACAGGGGTTGAAGCTCACCAGACGCTCCAGTTGTCCAAACTAAGCACCAGATAGTGAGGCTCAGATCTTGGTGTCGAGTAGTGCTTCAAGGCATGCTGCTCCTGAGAATCTCTGCCACAGCCCTAGGGAGTCATAACCATAAGACTCAAAGCCACAGAGCTCACCAAACTGACTTATAACCCACAGGGATTACAGTTACAAAGTAAGAAGCACTTCAAGAACTTTTGTCATTCTCGTGATCTTAAAAATAAAGAGTTAGGGGCTAGTGAATGGGCAAGTCCTGGATTTGATTCCTCAGGACCTGCAGGAAGAAGTAGTCCTTCCAGCTGTCTTCGGACCTCCACTGGCACACCAGGGCATAATCTATCCCTCACTTGCCCACACACACATGCACACAAAATAAATAAATATGTTAAAAAAAGTAGGGGCTGGAGAGATGGCTTAGTGGTTAAGAGCACTGGCTGCTCTTCCAGAGG
>LOJH01014608.1:8299-22400 GCA_001685095.1 Ellobius talpinus
GGCATACACACAGACAGAATATTGTATACATAATAAATAAATATTAAAAAAAGTTCACCACTAACAGATGGGGGGAATCCAATGGGGTAATATCACTGTAGTGTGCAGTGGGAATATTAAAGGTGGAACTAATCAGGGAGAAGTCAGTCTTGGAAGTCTCTGTAAGAGCACATTAGCAAGTGTGAAGTTGCCAGCCTTCAAAGAAATGCTGTGTTACAATGTTCGCTTAGTTGATTATTTTCTTGTTGGCCTTTGTAAATTTGCCTAAATGCAACCTTTTCTATTTCAGGCTTTGAAGCATCTGAAGGCAGTTTGTTTGAGGTTGTCATTCGGTCCGTGTCTCGTAGAAGCGTGTTCAGCTGCTCTTTTCTCCCACTTCCTTATGGAGTTTCCTTGGCAATGGGGGTTCCTATTAGGGTAATATTTTTCTCATGAAATTACACACTTAAGTGTGTTTTGTTGACACTTTGGATACTCTGAATATTGTATAGCCAAGTTCTCCATTAAAATCGTTTTACCAGGGGTGGGCTAGGATCCTTGAAAATCAATTGATCGAAGGTAGAGTCATGTTCCACTTCTACCAAATCCAGCTGGGCATAGTGGCACACTCCTGGAATCCCACTAGGGAGGCTGAGGCAGCTTCATAGTTAGATGAAGGCCAGTGAGAGGTTCATAGCAAGATCCAAACTCTGAGAAAGATTTTGCTGTCAGTTTCACAAACAGTAATGTTCCTCAGTGTTTAGTGACACATAGTCCAGTCCCTCAGCTTATCCCCTCTCTTCTGTTGTGTGCCTGTGACTTTTAGTATGTCAAATGACTGCTTTTCCATACAGTATTGTATTATATATATGAGAGATTTTATTAATGGACAAATAAATAAAATTACTTCTATTTTCAAAGTGATAAAAACACAAAACTTTTTCTCTTCATGTAGGGCCACATTTCTCTTCTCTGTTATCTATTCCCTCATGTCAAAATTCCTCAAGAGTGGAATTACTGTCTGTAGCTCCTGACTTTTCATCAACTCTTGCTCTACTTACACATTCTAGACCTATCTGTAAAAAAAGCTTTCCCATTGCATCCTCACTGCCAAATAGAGTGGATTTCAACCTTTCATTGTGAAATATCCCAATACATATATACATACACACATGCTCACATATATCTCTGCTGGAAATCAAACCTACTGTCTCAAGTATATGAGGCAAATATTCAGTCACTAATCCACACCCCAGTCTTATTTTTGTTCTCTCATATCCATGTAAAATGCCTTCTGTTTATACCTTTGGTCTGGAAGATCACAGGGCATCACAGTCTCTGCACTGACACTGCTTACTTGCATGCAACATTTTCTAGAGTCTGGAAGTGGTCCTCTGCCTTGAACTTCTATTTCTTTGATAACCACTGGCACTGAGCATTGTTTTATACACTGGAACTATTCATATAGCTTCTTCGGTAAAATGCCAGTTCAAATCTTTTGACAGCTTTAAAAATTAAGTTCCTTCCTTGATTTCTTACTAAATTTTAAATTATGTATAATCTTTTCTATGTGAGTGGATCTTCTGTCTGCATGTATCTGGGCCTTACATACATGCCATACCCACATGAGAAGAAGGTGTCTGATCCTCTAGAACTGGAAGTACAGATGATTGTGAGCTGCCATGTTGGTTCTAGGAACCAAACCCAGAGCCTCTGGAAAAGCAGCCAGTGCTCTTAACCACTGAGCCATCTCTCCAGCTCCCTACACTTATATTCTAGACCAAAGTCTTTCATCTAGTATATACATTATGAACCTTTCCTCCTAATATGTGACTTGCCTTCTAATTCCATTATTAACTAGTTAAATAATTAGTGACTAAAACAGCAGGTGTTAATTTCTTAAAGTTCTGAAGGTTAGAAGGCCAAGAAGAAAATGTGGGCAGTTTTGATTTCTCTTGAGGCCTCTACCTGGCTTCCAGATTATCACCTCCTTCCTGAATCTTTGCATGACCTAGTGTCTCTTCATAGGCATCCTTGGGATCTCTTTCTGTTCTTAAGAGACACTGGTCCTCATTGATTTGGCTCCACCCTTATGACCACATTTAACTTTAAATAGGTTTTCAAAAGCTTTGTCTGAATCCAGCTTCATTGACAGTTAATTTCACATGCGAATTTATGAGGATGGAGAAAGAGTTCAGTTCATAAGAGTTCCTAACTTGCAAATTTTTCTTCCTGCTTTGCCCTAACAGATATCTTTTCCTTCTAGCATTTAAATAAAGGAATTATGTAGGACCAGTATTAGATCTCTTTTTTCTTATTCTCATTCTTCTGTAATGTCTAATGATTTCAAATTCTATTTATAAGCTATTGACTTCCAAATACATAACTCAAGTCTAATTCCTTTAAGCACAGGAGACACATAACGGTTTCTCCAAGTGATACTGTCATATCAAAAGAAGAGGGTCCTAGCTTCTGAGTCAGAGGGGCATGCCCAGTTCTCGAGCACAAGAAATGCCCAGCTGAAATAGTTACCTCACAGTTCTTGTTTTGTTGGGAATAGATGTACCATCCACTTTGTTAGGACTGCTCAACAATATCATACATCATCCATTGTCGCTATGACCACAGCAAATCTCTTGAGTCTGTTCCTCCTGTCTGGCTGGATTTTGTGTCTTGACCTGGGTCTTTCCAATCTCCCCGTTAGTTTTTAAGGTATCTCAGAGGAGATTTAAAATTTGGTTTCAGTTCTCTGTTTCTTTTATTTGGTCTGTTTGTGTAACATCATAGATTTTTGCCAGCTTCAGCAAAACGCCTGCTGATTTTTTTTAATCTCTCATAGAAGTTTCATGTTACAAGCTTTTAGGCTTAGACAGGTGCATTTGCTACTGTGAGTCAGTTTTTGTTGTGTGCCATGAGATAGGAGTCACAATGCTTTTGCTTTGTTTTTCTCTAAGGCTGCATAGTTGTTCCTGCACCAGTTGCTGTGGCTGTTATCTACATTATGTCACTGTGACAGCTTTGCTGAAAAATAACCTGCGCCTGTGGGGGGGACTTTACTTCCTAATGTGTGTTTTATTGCTTTGATCTAGATGTCTGGTCTTACTACATTTTCTTGATAACTATACCTTTATGGTGAATCTTGAAATATGGTTATTTTAGTCTTCTAGATTTATTATTTTGCAGGATTGGATTATTTGTTCTGAGTTCTTTATATTTTCATACTCATTCTAGATCAGTTTGACAATTATAAACAAAAATAGCTTCTTGGGTTTTAATATGTTTGAATTGACTCTATAGATAATTTGAAATTAGTTAACTTACACAGTGTTGAGTCTATGACTGTGACTTAACCTATATATTTGAGTCTTACTTTTTTTTCATTCTTAATTTGTTTTTGTTTTTGTTTTTAGAGACAGTGTTTTTCTGTAGCTTTGGAGCCTGTCCTAGAACTCACTCTGTAGACCAGGCTGGCCTTGAACTCAGAGTGCTGCCTCCCGAGTGCTGATATCAAAGGCATGCACCACCATTGCCCAACTGAGTCTTACTTAATTTTTAAATCAATGTTTTATAGTTTTCAGATGTTTATTATAGATATTATACATGCTTTTAAAGTTTATTCCTAAGTATTTTTATGTTTTAAAACTCCTGTAAAGTTTTTTATTTTAACTTCTAGCTACTTGTTGCTATTCTACAGAAAATGAAATATATATATGCATATATGTATAATCTGTGCATCTAAAGTGGATTTTGCTTTAAAGATGTGTGTGTGTAAAAAGGCATTTATCCATAGAAAATATACAAATGGCCAACAAACATCTGAAAATCTTGTCATCTATAAGTATTAAAAAACGGAAGTAAAAAATACATCATTGTGCATACATTAGGCTAACCAGGATATGTGTGTGATATTGACGAGGATGTGGAGAGTCTGGGTCTGTTGTGTTCTGCCAGTGGGATTATGAAATGGTGCAGCTGCTATGGAAAAGTTTAGAGTATCTACTATGTGTGGTTAGGATGCCTTTAAAAGTGTAGTGTCTTCTGCAACAATGCCGGACCATCAGGCTTGTGTTTTCTTTCTGAAATCCTCATCTGTCTCTGGCTAGAATACTCCTGGTTTCTTACCCATTGAGGTGTCTCCTGTTGTATGCTACGTGCATTATGAATTTTCTTTTTGTATTGATATATTCATTTTAAATGATGTACAGATAGAGGGGAGACCTGCATTTGTGCTCAGTTCAGTTTCTTAAGACACGTCTCTATGAACTTTTATTCAGCGCTAGACATGCACAGTGCCTTATCACTCAAAAGTGGAATAATGCCACACGAAAACTGACAGCAGAACATCAATTGCTTAGAAGAATGGATGGGTTTTCAAAGTCTGCCTTTCAGCTTTGTTCTAGGCGCTGTCTCTCCTGCTGTGGTCGTTCCCTCCATGCTGTTGTTGCAAGAAAATGGATATGGTGTTGATAAAGGCATTCCAACCTTGCTAGTGGCTGCTAGCAGTATGGATGACATTGTGGCCATCACTGGATTCAACACATTCCTGAACATAGTCTTTTCCTCGGGTAAATAAAAAAATGTTTCACTAACATCCTTTTTCATAGTTCTATAAGCTGGGTTTCTGGCATTCCCCTATATTTATTAACCAAGACTTTAATATCTCTTTATTCTACATAGGAAGCTCATCTTGACCAGGTAAGATGCTTCAATGGATTTAAAATTTAATAAAATTTAAAAATAAAATGAATTCTCCAATGCCCCCAAATAGTACTTAACAAAGTGACTTCATTTTAATACTGAACTTTTTCAATTAATTTGATTATCTGCATTCTTGCCATTTATCTGGTTTTGGTGGTTTGGGATTTTGTCAGTATACAGTGTTACTAATACGTTACTAAGTGTTTTTGAAATATATGTTTCTTGCTATCCTAACAACAGGTTGCTTGATATTAAAACAGTTCAAATATACAAAGTTGGGACAACAATATGCCTTTTTTGGTAGTGTTAAGACAAAATCTTATTATACCAGTTCAGATTTGCAAGGTGACATTTGGTCTTGGCAGCACTACAGACACTCTGAAACTAGGAGTTGGTCTCACAAAGAGCCCTGGCCTCAGTGACTTGGGAACAGCCTCCTGTCACTGGAGTCCATGCTGTCCTTGGTGCTAGGAGAACCCATGCTATACCATTGCTGACAAGAGCCAGAGCCACCAGGGGAACCTGGATATAGTAAGTGTTGGAGCCACACAGCCAAGGAGAGTGTGGCCAATTGTGTCAAGTTCAGAAAGAATACCCTGGAATTGACAGTTGATTATAGGCCCTGGAGAGGCAGTATGCTCAAAGCATTCCTGAGGGGACAGATGGGAATCCAACTGGCACCTAGCATTCAGCTTTGCCGGTACAAGGGGCTGAAGCAATATGCAAAGGAGGTTGGCATCTTCCCCACTGCCTCTGGATGGATGAAATGGCAGATGAATCTTTGTATGAACCGAATGCTCCATTTTCCAGGATTGGGTCAGCAGACATTAACAATTTTCTTTTTTGGAAAAGACAGCCAGGGAAGCTCATGATGGTTGCCCGAAAATGCAGTTGATAGATACCATGAAGCCAGTCTATCACAGCAGAAGCCCCTCCACCCCAACTTCTGCTTCCTACAGTGTACCACTGTCTGAGGTCACCACATGCTGCTCATCTCAGACTATCAGAAGCTCCTTCCTGACATTCCCAGAGGGCACTCTACAACTTGAAGAGACATAGTAATGCCTGTGCCTGTGGTCACGATGTTGGAACATCACGTTACTCTAGACAAGACCTGGCAAAAGAGTGACCACTCAGCCTTCTTGAAGCTTGGGGAACTGGCAATACGTGGGGTCAGGTGGAGAAAACCTCTGGGTCTCCAGCTACACAGCTGCTGCATGGTGAGTGAAATGACTTGCAGTGAGCGGCTGGGACGGTCCATAGTGGCCAAAGTGAAAAATCCAGAAGGCACCATTCTAACACTGGACGTGCTCACTGTGAAGATGCGTGAGCACGGCAGCTGCCCTCCTGAAGACGGGTCTATGGAGTTGTGGGAAATGACGAAGATGACACATCCACAGGAGAACTGGGTAGAAAACACATAGCAAGAAAATCAGGTCTCAAAACTGCCACTTGGAATTCGTAGTTTTTTTAAAAAAAGTTTTAGAAAGCATTTCCACAGTTAGTGATGATCTGGTTATCTGCAGTATTTAAAATTCAGTTGTCACCCTCCAGGAAGCACTGAGGTGGTTTTAAAGGTGGTGTGGATAAGAGCTGTGTGTGGTAGTATATCTGTATCTAATTATTTCTGGGTATAAGCTAGCCATGCAGGAGCCGGGCAGGACGAAAAGCAAGCCTGCGCGCCTCTTCACTACATGTGTCAGCATTTTAGGACCGAAAAGGGATCAAATGAACCCAGGAGTTCAAGGCCAGCCAGACTCTCTCTTTTTTAAAACTCAGAAAATATATTTTAAAATATAAAAGATAAAAATAAAATCTGCAATAGTTATTCCCGCTAGGTAAGAATATTTTCTCAGCCTTATTATATAAATCTCTTTCCCCTTCTCTTTCTTTTTTTTTTAAGATTTATTTATTATGTATACATCATTCCTTCCTTGTATGCCTGAATGCCAGAAGAGGGCACCAGATCTCATTATAGATGGCTATGAGCCACCGTGTGGTTGCTGGGGATTGAACTCAGGACCTCTGGAAGAGCAGTCAGTGCTCTTTACTTCTGAGCCATCTCTCCAGCACCTTTCTTCTCTTTCTTCTGTCTCTCAGTATTTGTGTATTTCTGTGTTGCATGTTTTTGTGTGTGTGTGTGTGTGTGTGTGTGTGCGCGCGCAGCTGTGTGTGCACATGTGCATGTGGAGGTCAGAGATTGACATTGAATGTTTCCTTCAATCGTTCTCCAGCTTATTTGTTGAGACAGGATTTCTCCCTGTGCCTAGAGCACAACAGTGTGGCTATGCTGGCTGGCCTTTGACAGAATCTCTCAGTGTGTCTGGAACTCAACAGTGTGGCTAGGCTGCCAAGCCATCCACAAGATCTCTCCCTGTGATTGGAGCACAACAGTTTGACTAGGCTGACTAGCCAGTGAGCTCCTGTGTCCACCTTCTCATTACTGTGATTACAGATGCCCAGTTCCTTACTTGGGCCCAGAGGATCCAATTAGTGTCTCAGGCTTGCCATCTAGCATTTTGCTAATAGGGCCATCTCCCTAGTCCGCTCCCAAAGTTCTTATAAAAGTCACTGAACCCTGACCATACTACTGTCAGCAGGAGTACCATGAGCCCAAGGCATATGAATAAAATTATTTACCAGAAGTATGACCAGAAGGACATCAAGCTAATTCTCAATAAGAAAGTATTGTACCCTTGAGAGGAAATGTTTCATTTCATATAGCAATTAAGTTATCTGGCCTTGTCTCTGGGCCATTTGTGTGGAGTTAATATTTTAGTAGAGTTCAGGAGGGCAACCCACTATGTTGAGGTAGTCAATTGAATAAGGCCACTTGTCTTTGAAACTGGCCATTAGGAGTGAGGTGCCATTAACAGTTAGTCTCTAATTGTTTATGGCATCACAGTTGCTTATGTGTGCCACATGTGTGCAGTACCCTCAGAGCCCAGACACTGGGTCTGGAACTGAAGTCACAGGCAGTTGTGAGCTACCCACTGTGAATGCTAAGGACAACTTTCTGCCTCTGGAAGAGCAGTGTGTCCCAGCCATTGAGCTATAATGAGAAATCCAGCTTCTCACCTTTCCACCTTGAGTCCTGGGATTGAACTCAGATGGTCACGTTTGCATATGTATATTTATGTTTTGTGTACATGTATGTTTGTGCACCATGTGTGTTCAGTGCTCACAGAGGCCAGAATACGGTGTTGGATCATCTGAAGTAGAGTTACAGATGGTTGTGAGCCTCCGTGTGGGTAATGGCAACTGAATCCAGATCCTCTGCAAGAGTAGCAAGTACTCTTATGTACTGAACCATCGCTCCATCACCGTTGACAGCCACAATTTTTGCCTTTCATCTCTACACATAATCTAAATTAGTTTGTTGTTCACTTTTATCACAAACACTGCATAGCCCCGGCTAGCTTTGTACTTACTGCAATTCTCCTGTCTCAGATTCCCCAGTGCTAGGATAAAAGTGTGAACCACCACTCCTGGATTCTTAATGGAGAAAGGAAAGTTTCTTCTGCAAACAGTGATGGAGAAACTAGGTGTCCATATTCAAAAGAATAAAATTCAGGAAAAGCTTTATGACCCTGAACTTGGCAATACTTTCTTTGATGTAATGCTAACAATCACAAGCTATAAAAGCAAATATTGGTAAAATATGGATATCAAACTTAAAGACACATGTGCCACACCAACCGAGTGGAAACACGGCACTTAGAAATTGGAGAATACCATCACAGAAAGGTTGATAATGTGAAGATTATGTGGAAGAACTATAACTCAAGAAGAAGGAAATGCCTCAGGCCAAAATGAGCTAAGCCCTTTGCTGTGGTCTGAAAGTTATGTGTCTCCAGAATTCAGATTCCGGAACCTATCGCCCAGTGAGATGTCTGAGCTTTGGTCTAGAGGGCATGATGAGGGTTAGGGCAGTCCTTGTGGATGCTGTTCAGATTCCTGTGAAAGGCGTGACTGGAGCTCTCCCACCACAGGAGACCACAGGGAAGGTGGCTGTGAGGAAAAGACCTTTGCCAGACACCAGAGCTGTTGGTGCCTTGATACTGACTTCTTGCTCTCCAGAATTGAGAGAGGTAGATTTAGGGTGTTTACAGATGACTAATGCTAAAAGAGCAGAGATTAGACCTGAAAGAAGATACACACATGACTAACAAGCATTTGAAAATTGTTCAACATATGGAATATGCAGAATACAAATCAAAACTAGAATATCAGCAGCTCTTTTTAGAAGTGTCCATACCCACACACATTTGGGTTCTACTTTAGAAGACCACACCCATGCTCTTAGGTGTGGCTTGCTTTCCTCTGGGTGCCCTCTTAACCCTTGTGCTTAAGCCTTAACCTAAGCTCCAACTGTGCTTCATAAAAAGAACAAAATGTCAAATTGCACATGCATTAAGATCACTATTATGTGGTTCTTCACTCTTCCTCAACATTCTATATAAATTTTAGGGTTCTCTTTTCAATTTCTAACGAACTATCCATTAGAATTTTTGATAGGAATCACATAGAATAAAGAGGTTTCTTCAACTACTATGGTCACATAAACATCATAACTATATTGAATCTTCTAATCATGCACAAATATATTTTCCACTTATAGGTCTATAACTTGCCTCAGCAATGTTTTCAATTTTCAGTACAAGCCTTTCACCTCCTTAATCACACTTATTCTTTGTTTCTTTTCATGCTATTTAAAATGAGTCCCACAATTTTCTTTCCTAAGTTTTCATTGTTAACGTGTGAAGCAGCTGCTGCCTTAGTGTTGATTTCGCAGCACTCAACTTTCCTAGTCTTGATGATGAGTTCTGAGGTTGTGGGTTTGGGGGATAAATGTTAGGGTTCTCTCTGTGTGTCATTCTGTTGAGGGGGAGGCGTATGGAAAAGCATGCCAGGGTGTACACCGCTTTGCACTCCAGGATTAAATCCAGCTTGATTATGATGTATAATCCAATCAATGTGCTGTTGAATTCAGTTTATTTATATTGTATTAAAGATTTTTGCATAGTTATCAGGAATATTGGTTTGTAGTTTTCTTTTTTAAAAGTTAACTTTTTTATTGATTCTTGGGGAGTTTCACATCATACACCCCAATTCTGCTCATCTCCTCGGTCCCCCCTTCATCCTCCCCTCACCCTTGCAGCACCCCCCCAAAGAAAACACAGCAGAGCAAGCAAGCAAACAAGCAAAAGCATGAACAGAACAAAGCATAAGGAAAAAAAGACTCTTTGCCTTTTTTCCCGTCTTTTCAACACCCCTTCATTCGTCCTGGTGGCATTGGTGTGTCACACAGCACACCTTTTCGTCCTTTCGGCTTTACTAGCACATACTCATTGCCGTGAGTTCCTGGTCTGGGTCAAGGCCTCTAGTTTCTGGTACACCCTCATCAGTGGATAGTTTTCTCACTGTAGGCTTGGCTTTGGCATCAAGGTCCTAATGGCCTTATAAAATGAATTTGGAGATTGTTCTTCTCTTGAGCATATATTTTCTAAAAATTTGCAAGGTACTGGTGTTTTTCCTTTGTATGCTTGGCACAATTTCAAAAGCTCTCTGGTCCAGGAGTCTATCTCTGACCTCTCCTTTGTTCTTGACAGTACTTGGGTATCAGGTTAGAAGCGGGTGAGACAAAGGCTAATGTTTTAGGCCTTCTCCAAACTGCCCCTGACTTCTCTCTTCCTTTCCAGGGAGAAGTAGTGAGTGGGATACCTCCCCACCCACCAGCCCCGTGCCAGCTTGGGGATGGGCTGCTGGTAGCACAGCACACTCTAGTGTTTCCACGCCATCATTCTTCCTTCCCCTTGTGTGGATCGCCACATCTTCTTAACTGGCATATGGAGTTCCATGAAGGCTCTTAGGCTATTGTTATTGTTCAGTTGTCTGTGGGGGTTCAGGCATCTTAACTAATATCACTCCATTCTTTTGAGTGGAAAATATATCTAACACTCATATATGTTTAGCTAATTCAATGCTTAGAGTAAAGGTAAACAATTTTTTAAATTGAGGATTAAGGGTTTTTGTCTACTTTTTAAAATATAATGACTTAATATAAAATATTTATTCATATTAAAACATATTGAAAACCTAATTGACTTATCTATCTAGGATTAACTGGGGCATACAAATGTTTTATGTGGTTGTTATTGGTAAGTTGTCCTCTCAACATTTAAGTGACTTGTTTAGTTTGCACACGATATATCAAATTGTCAGCATGGCCTAAGCAGCCCACTGCAAGGCTCCTGTCACTTGCTCTCCAGTTTTCTCCCTTACTTGGTCTGATAGGTTAAGTGTAAGGAGAGCACATGATTTCTTGGTTTTCTGACCCGTTTCTACAATGGATATTTCTAGTTGTGTGTTTATATTAAATTAGTAGAATAGATGTTTAACTTCTGATAGCTCTGAATACTTTTTCACACATGCCACTATTAAAGGTCCAGTTTCGTAATTTGTTAAATAAAATGTACTCGTAAACCACGTAGGTCTTATTCTCTAACGTATAACATCTATGAAAGTATTTCTCAGTGAAAAGTTTCTTTTATTTTGTGCCCTTACAGGTAGTGTAATTAGCAATGTCCTATCGTCCTTGAGGAATGTATTTATTAGTGTGCTGGTAGGAATTGTTATGGGATTTTTTATTCAGTATTTTCCAAGTGAAGATCAGGTAAATAAAAAAATAAAAATCTGATTTGTAGAGCTTTAGTATGTTAATCAGCCTCCTACCACTGTACTGAACCACCTGGGATACTCTTACTCTTTGTAACAAAGGTTTAGTTAGCCCGCAGTTGTGGAGGTTGCGATCTGTATCAACCTGCCTCATCACCCTGGCAGTGTACCACTGCCGGAGCGGGTATCAGGGCAAAGCCAGCTATGTCATGAACCCCCTGGGACAAAGGAAAAGGAGGAAGGGACTGGAACTTAATGACTTGCTTAGAAGCATGCTTCCCTGATTTCCAGAGATCCCACCATGCCCCTTACCACCACCCCGTATCAAACTTCTAATATAAGGACTTTGGGAGACGGTCCACATCCAAGCTATAGCATGGGTGTAGCATAAAACTCTCTGAGACAACTTTAGACAGAACTGTGAAACATAAAATTCCCCAAAAGTTGCCTCTGATACCTACAGTATGCTTAAAACTGAGCCTAATAGTGGTTGATTCCAAGTAGTCTTAGTTAATGTCACTGTGTCTTGATCTGGTAAATTAAAATACTGAGAACAACGTATGTGACCCCCCTCTTCCTTCCACTCCATCCCCATTTCTACTAAATCAGCTGTGGATGCTTGACAATTTTCTTAATCCTTTTCCCCAAAACTTTCTCCTGAACATTTTTGAAACAGAGATAAGTTCCACTTTATCTGCCCATATTTTCTGCTTTAAATTTGCCTCCATTCCCTTTGACAAGGGTTTTAGACCTGGTTGTTGTTGTTGTTGTTGTTGTTGGTGGTGGTGGTGGTGGTGCTGGTGCTGGTGGTGGTGTTGCTGGTGGTGGTGGTGGTGGTGGTGGTGGCAGTGGCAATTTTAAGGCAAAGTCTCACTATGTAGCTGAGGCTGGTTTTGAACTCAATGGTTGCCTTTGTCCTGCCTCAATTTGTAATTTGGTTTCTTGCATCAAAGTTATCAAATCTTTTAAATAAATAAATCTTCAAAACATTTATTTTTAACAACTGATGTTAGAGGAACTGTCACCCTCCCTTTTCAGGCAGAGTCTGGTAAGCATTTTACTGTTAGCATCACTATATAAAGAGTGAAAGCCTCTCATATTTGATGAATTATTACTTGGTTCTGAATCTACCAAAAGTTTTGATGCGAAATCAAATCAACATTTTGGAGACTATTTAATACAAATTTTACAAATATTGTAGCAAAGTGTAAAAAAAGATAGATAATGCCACATCTTGTATGTTTAATGTGAAACAACTTCTAAATGTGTATTTCTAGGTGAAACTTACACAGAGGCGAGCGTTCCTTGTTCTGAGTATGTGTATTTCTGCTGTCTTAGGCTATCAGTACTTTGGCTTACATGGATCTGGAGGACTGGTCACACTAGTGTTGTCGTTCATGGCAGCAAAAAAGTGGGCTAAAGAGAAGGTGAGTATCACTAATTTTTTTAAGATAAAATAGCTGAATTTTGAAATATATAATGGGCATTTAGAAAACTGCCTCTATGTAGCTGGAAGATGCTCCACCTCCCCCAGGAAGCACATGGAGTGAGTAATTAGTATTAAAGAAAACCACATTGACCCATAGTAAAATGATGTTAGAAGCTGTGTTCTTATGTCAGGATTTTCTCTGAGAGTTGTATGATTTGATTATATGCCTCTTATTTACTATTTTTTAAATGTTTAGTTCCATAGTTTATCCATGAAAACATGTTCTAAAATTTAGAATATCTTTGTCCCAATAAAACTTTTGTTTTATTTTGTTTATATTATTATTTTGCATTTATTGAGAGGGGAATGGAGGTCAGAGGAAAGCTTATTGAAGTAAGTTGCTTTTTTCCATTGTGTGGGTCCTGGTACTCGAACTCAAATTGTCAAATTTTGTGTCAGGCACCTTTATCCACTGAGGCATTTTACCTGCCCAACTTACACTTCTTTAACTGATGACAAAAAATGTTCAAAAAGGAACATGTTTATAAAAATCAAAACATACTAAATGCAGATTTCTGTATTCCTTACTCTCCCTAAATAGTCTGCTCATTTTCCAAAATTAATGATTTTGAAAAATACTATATGTATAGATATGTATATATATATTCTCTTTTTAAAATAAAAATGTTACCAACATGAATAGATTTCTTCATGTAGCCTTTTCATATATACAAGTATCCTGTAGGAATGGATTCATAGAAGTGGGATTTCTGGGTTTAAAAATAGTCCTTATTTTGACGATACTGCTAAATTATCACTTGGAAAGATTTTCAGTGCTTATACTCTACCAACACAACAGGAGACTTACTGAAAACAACTTTGAAGGCGTCAGTATGAGTCTTAGGAAGCAGACCTCACAAACCACCAGAATATTTTCTTCCTGCTTGTTTACGACCCGTCTGAATTCATTTCATGGACTGGGTTCCGAAGCTGTCATTAGGCAGGCTTCCCCACTTCCTTCTGATGGCCCGGCGTGAGCTGTGTATGTTCTCGTCTCACATGCTGTGTTTCTAGCCCTACTTCTGAATATTACGAGGACTCCCAAACTTTTTTCCTCTTTTGGAACACAATGGCGAGATGATATTGTTCATAGTATAGCTTTGTGTGTTTCCTTAACCAAATCTGTTTGGATAAATGACATTACTCAATTGTTATAAGTTAAGTTTTAATTTTTTCCCTAAAAATAAAGTATCATCAGTTAATTAAATTTTAAAAAGGCTTTAAATTTCTGAAATGCAGTCAAATGTATGTGCACAT
>LOJH01014609.1:0-24008 GCA_001685095.1 Ellobius talpinus
TGTGTTGTTATTTCAGGGTATAAGCTAGCCGTGCGGGAGCTGGGCCGGACGAAAGCAGGCCTTCTCCCCTATCACTACAAAGAAGCACAGACAATACAGAGATAACAGCTAACTAGACACACTGGCCTTGTGTTCTACAAGTTATCGTAAACTCACAAGAAAATGACTGTTGACACACAGATCAAGATCCTGGACCTCGAGACCGGACGGAAGAGGAGAACTGAGCAGCTTCAGCCGTCTCCCACCCGGCCCCATGGCGCTGGCTCAAGGTAACCCACCTCGGCTGGCCTGTCCCTTCTGCAGATAAGCTCCCCCCACCCACACCATCTACGGATGGGCCTTCCAGCCCCCGGGAGATTCTTTCCCTTCTTTCCTTTGTCTCCTTCACCGCCAACCATCCCACTCCTGACTCCCACACTAATCTCAGCTCCACGGCTTGTGCCCACTATTGCCACAGTGAGCAAACCTAACAGTATTTGTGCCCACTATTGCCACAGTGTGAAAGCCTAACAGTATTTGGCCAAGGCAGGTATGCAATAAGCACATACAGACACCAGCAAATGAAAAGGGGACCCAGAGGAACTTAGAGTTGGGTAGTAACTTGTAAAATAGCTGTAATTCTAATAAATTCCTTTCTGCCAAAAACCACAGAGAAATAGCCAGACCAGAGCAGCTCCTCTCTGCTCAGTCTGTCAAAACCAAAGCCTCATTTTCAGAGGCAAACTCCTCCCGAAAGAAAGACAGCGGAAGTCAGCTTAGCTGTCTCCACTTCTGGTCCCTTGTTGCCTCACCTAGCTTGGTGCTTATAAGCACCCTCTTCCCAGACACCTCCTGTTCCCACAGAATAAGGATTCTATCTACCAAGTCTCACTGTGAAGAACTGAGAAGCAAATATGTCTGGCTTCCCTTCCCCTGTGGTCTTCAGGCCAAGCAGGCAACTCCTTCAGTACAGAATGAAATCAGCAATAGACTCTATACAAGTGAACAGGCATGGCTGTGTTCTGATAAAACTTTATTTACAAAAACAGATGAAGGGTCAGATACGGACTAGAGGCTACACATGGGCCGTACAGTCATGCTCACAGCAATCAGATAGATGCCCCCTTAATGTCTGTCCTAGGTGACATGGTCAGGAGACATTCCCAATGAGCTGAGACTTGCTTTGCCTGAACCACAATATTCTCTCTCTAATTCCTTGCAAAGAGTGCCAAAGTGAAAAAAGGCATTGCCCATATTAAGAGAAAAATGGAGCCAGAGAGTTTCCTCAACCATCAACGAAGTTCTTGAAACGGAGCCAAAGAACACAAAAGGCCCTATTTCTGAGTTTGGGGAAGTGAAATATTTTCACATGCCCAAATGAACTACAGTCAGAACAGTAAGGAACCATGCCGCCATTTGCTTTTGGACAGAGAGCTGGCACTGCAGAACAAAAGCCACCCTCCACGTCCCATCTGCACTTCTTTCCACATGAAATATTGATGCTCCCCTCTAAAAAAAGGTAAATATCAATCCAGTAATGGGAGCCTTGCCATAGCAACAGGCTCTGAGGCATCTTTGGCAACTGCAGCAGAAGCCTTCCTAGTTCTGGGAGAGAAGGCCACAGAAAAGAGCAGCAAGAGGAGGCACAGAAAAACCTTCAAAATGGAAAAAACACAAAAGACAGAGAGGAAGGTTCCGGGGCGGTGTGTGTCTACGCCAGGCTCCAGTTTACTTTATGGGAAGAGTGGGAGCAAAGGATGCATGGCCTTTGGTTATCTGATTCGCTCTGGGAAGAGGCCAGGGGCTTAGTCAGCATCCTCAGACAATCAGGTGGCCTGAGGAGAACCCATGTGAGTCACACCCAGCTCCAAGCCGCTCCACCTCCCTGGCTCCTGCCTCATCCCCAGAGACTGCCTGGGCCTTCCTCACTAAGATCACCAGTGGCCGACTCTACACACACAGGACCAAATTATGAGAGGCTTAGATATGAACACCCCAGCCTCCAGTGACCCTGCTCTGAACTCCATGATCAAGTCTTAGCCTTCAGGCCCTGTCAGAGGCTCAGCAATAAGAGGACCCTCAGCAAACAACGCCAACCAGTACCCAGAGGCTAAGCCTCAGCCACTTCAAACAGGTCTGTGGGACTGGTGGGCCAAAGGTGGCTGGGCACCATTGTAGGCCTTGGCGGGGGAGGAAGAAAACCACCTCAAGGCTGGATAAATGCTGTATCCAAATATTTACCTGGTGGTTGGCGTCAGGGAAAAGAACCCACAGGAAACGTCATTGTCTCATCAGCACTCTGAGGTACCAAGACCACAGGCTCAGTGTAGCCCTGGTGCAGGCTATATCCAGCCAAACTCCAAAACCAGGAGGCAGGAGACAAGAGTGTGCAGTCGGCCTGCCACACAGTCCTCCTCAACTGAAACTGGTTCAGAAGAGCTAGGTACTAGCTCGTGGCATCTCTCCTAATCCATCACACTTGGGAGTTGCAGGCCTGGTTATTCTCTGAGCAGATGCTGTTGTCTTAATTAAGGTCACTATTGCTGTGATGGAACACCATGACAAAAAGCAAGTTGGGAAGGAAAAGGATTATTTGGCTTACACTTCCATATTGCTGTTCCTCATCAAAGGAAGTCAGGATGGGAACTCAAAACGGCAGGATCCTGGAGGCAGGAGCTGATGGAGAGGCCATGGAGGAGTGCTGCTCACTGGCTCGCTTCCCCTGGCTTGCTCAGCCTGCTTTCTTACAGAACTCAGGACCACCAGCCCAGGGATGGCCTCCCCCACAATGGGCTAGGCCCTCCCCCATCAGTCACTAATTAAGAAAATGCCTTACAGCTGGATCTTGTGGAGACATTTTCTCAATTAAGATTCCCTCCATCCAGATAACACTAGCTTGTGTGTTGACACAAAACTAGCCAGCAGAGCTATCCAACACCCGTGACCTGACCTGAAGGCAAAGGCAATGTGTTCCTCATGCTCAAGCAGGAGAAAGCTGAGTCTGGAAACGAAGAGCTGAGGAGATGATTCCGTCAGTAAAGTGCTTGCTGAGCAAGCAAGAGGACTCAAGTTCAAGCCTCCGAACCTACAAGACAGCCGGGCAGAGAGCGGCACACCTGTGATCCCAGCACTGAGCAGAGACAGAGAAATCAAAACCAAGTGAAACTAGGCACAGGGTTACATGCCTGAATCTTAGGTATTTGGGACGCTGAAACAGGAAGATCACTTGAGCCCAGCAGTTTGAGGCTATTCTGAGCAATATATTAAGCACACACACACACCCAAAAATGATGGGAAATTAAACTATAAATAGCATCCAATTTCTAGTTAAATGAGGAAGGACAGCAAATACAGAATGTATAGAGTCTTGAGTCTTGTTCCTCCCGTGATGGGATGCTTAGGGGACTCGGATGTGGGGAATGACTCTGTGCAGTGAGTCAGACAAGGGATGTCCCTGGGGTCTAAAGCAGGATGTGATCCAACACTGAAGGACAGAAATACTGAAAGGAAGGCGAGAGAGAGAGAAAGAGAGAGAGAATGCTTTAAGCCCCAGGGGACCTGAGGAGATGGTGAGGGGCAGCAGGAGGATGAGGAAGGGGCGCCAGATCAAGTCAGGTGACCCCAGGAAGGAATTCCAGATACAGAGGGTTTGCGTGGGATGGGTAGGCCAGCATCCAAAGGAATCAGCACAGCTGGAAAAACAGCTGTGTGACAAAAGGCACTTTCCCTCCTACCTCAACATTTGCCCGTGTTTCTGCCCACACCCCGGCTCCAGCCTGAAGACACCAGATTGGTTCACTTTTTATGTCTCCCCCTATCTCTTATGGCTCTGCCCTCCTCTTGAACTGCTCAGGAAAAAAAGGCAAAGTGACGACGACAACGACAACTAAACAACAACCAAAAACTGCCTTTGGATAAAAGTTAAAAATATTCTGTACACGTGGCCAGTGGCTCACGTTAAACACATTTGGAAGTAGTTTGTATCCCAAGCTGAACTAGTTTGCCCTCAAAGCTGCTTCCCATTAAAATGTTTACATGGGCGATCCCCACCCCCCACCTCCAGACCAACAGGGATCCCATTGAGGACCCCTACTTTCAGCTCTGGGACAGGAGGATCCCAAGAGGCTCAAGGGAAGAGCCACAGGGGTCACCCTCTCTCCTCCAAGGGGCGGATCAGGAGCCCCGCCCAAAAGGTCTTCCCTTGTGAGCCTTTCCCACGAAGTCCTTTAGGGTCTCAAAATGCAGCAAGCAGAGCAAATGCACATTATGTCGGCTCAGCAGAGAGAAACTAAAGAGTCTTTTGATCACAAGCCCAGAAACCTCTCTGGCAATTGCAAGCCAAGCAGCTTCAAGCCCTTAAGAGATGGGAGGAGCACTCTGAGAGGGAGGAAGTGGAGGAGCTCAGGCAGGGCCTACGCTGTAGCAGTGGCTACAATGGCTTTAGTGGAGGAGCTCAGGCAGGCCTGCGCTGTAGCTGTAGCGCTGTCCTTCCTGTGAGGAGCAGGCAACAACAGTTAGCAATTTGATAGAGCAGCATATGCTCACCCTACCTGGGCCGTGGGGGTTGAGGCTCCGTGGCTCACAGTCACTCCCAGGCTCTCCAAAGGTGGAGGAGCGGATCCGCCAAAAGATAGGATGGCTCACGCTCTCCGACAAAAAAGGGAGATGCAGCCAGGCGTTGGTGGTACACGCCTTTAATCCCAGCACTTGGGAGGCAGAGGCAGGCGGATCTCTGTGAATTTGAGGCCAGCCTGGTCAAAAGAGCTAGTTCCAGAGACAGGCTCCAAAGCTACAGAGAAACCCTGTCTTGAAATGTCCATTGCACCTTCCATTTCGTGAAACGCATGTTCAAAGTGGACAATTCCAGCGTGAGTCACAGAGAACCCCTTCAAGCAAACTCATGATGCTGGTGAGAAACCAGGCCCAGATGACCAGCCCTTGAATTAGTCACTAGGCTCGTGCACATGGTGCATGGCCCAACACCTGCTTCACTGGGCTGCTCTTAAATGGCTCTGGGAAGGCCCAATCATATCCTCACATGACAAAGCACCCTGGGGGGGCCTTTCCCATGCTTGACCTTGAACTTGATGCTTAATGGAGGCTGTCCGTAAGCCCAGATTTTGCCTTTCATCCCCCTCCTCAAATGCTGGAACTGGAGGTATGCACCACCTCACCCACTATCCTAGTCTGTCTTCTCCCCCCTTCCCTGACCTGTTTCTTTGTTGTTACCTAAGAGGACACGATACCAAGCCAGCTCAGCTCCCATCTACTGCCTACCACGCCTTGATCACATCGCACACTAAGGGGTAAATTCTGCCGGAACTCAGTTCACCTGGGTGGCCAGTTCCTTCCCAACCAAGCTTTGTTACAAGCAAGGCCAGACTCTCCCCAGAAATAACTCTCATCAGAACAAACAGAAAAGGGGTGGGGTGGGGTAGTTGGCAGGAATCAGGCTTTGATGTGGGTGTCTGCCTTTCATTTCCAATTCCATTTTCAAACTACGTCAGTTCCATTTTACATTTCCAAATATTCGGGGGGTGGGGGGTAGCACATATCAACATCAGGCTTCTGGCTAAAGGGCTAGACTCCTAGGGACGGCCTGAAAGCCTTCCCACAGCTCCTCTGTTGAGAGCTCTCACATTCTGCCTGGACATGCCAGACACGAGGTGACACGAGGCTCCTGTCTCCTTGTTGGCTCAGAATCAGAAAAGAATATCCCTGGGGCTGGAAGCAGTCACATGGCATGCACCCACGCATTCCAAACGTGAAATGACATGAGGAGACAACTCACACACCACACAGGCCAGGGTCCCGCCTGCAGATGGCCAGGAGGCCACCCAACGCTGGCTGTCTTCCGTGAACTCAGTGGGTCTGAAGGATCTACATGTGGCCACTGGCTGTGCTATTCTGGCCAGCCTCCTCTGGTGCTACCACCACATTCTAGACGCCTTGCCAGCAGCATTCCTAAATGGGAATGTGCCAACCTATTTAAGGTCATGCTGTCCCATCCCACGTAAAGGCCAGGCTCTGTCCCTGTGGCTATGGCTGCAGAGTTGGGTACTTGAACTTCTGCCCACTGGCTCCAAGGAGGCAGGGGTGATAAGGTACAGGTGCGTTCCCAGAACGTTTGTACTTCCTTTATAAAATGGGAATAACACAGCTACCCTGTGTATTAGAGAATCATTAGATGTGAAGGGCAGCGCCTGGCCCAATTAGCTTGGTGCCAACAAATACAGTTAGAAAGATGAGCTGTTGATAGAAATTCCACAGTAACCTGGCAGAAATAACACATCACTGTGACCTCACTAAAGTCAGTCACCTGCACGGGCACAGAGCCTGTATCGGCTACAGCCTTCAGTCCTGTCTTCAGCACTCAGCCTCTGAGAAGGTAAGGGGATAGACAGGGTGGGGAGTGAATGTTTGGTCCTATGGTTTTTCTGGAAGAATGCCTGATACTATTTTTAAAAGGGATAAAAGGACCCAGCATCCTACTGCCCCAACAGTACACTGAGCCGCCTCTATCCAATAGTCCAGAGCACACAGTAGGACTTCACCTCACTGACATCCTACTTAACAGTCAGATGAGAGCAAGAGCTTCACAAGAAGACGCTACACTTCATTAGCTCCCGGATGGGTGTCTTTGACTGCACCCACCACAAAATTCCCACTGACCCTCCTACCTTCCATCTGAAGAAATTTCTGGGGACAGGAAGAAAGGAGAAACGGAGGTCACATCACCATGAGGGGGAGTGGAAATCTTTGCTGGCGATCCAGTAAGACCTGGATTTAGTTTCAGGGCTGAAGACTTTGCTAAACAAGGGTGGAAGATGTGGCTCAGTTGACAGAGTGCTTGCCTAGCTCTCACAAAGGTCTGGCTTGATTCACAAGCCTGGCATGGTCATGCATGCCCATAATCCTCACATATGGAAGGGAAAGGCAGGGAAGTCAAAGGTTCAAAGCCATCTACAAGTTACCAAATGTGTTTGGAGGCAACCTGGGCTACATGAGACTTTACTGAGCAAAAATAACTGCAAACAGAGTATCAAATATTTTTTTAAAAATCTTTTTCTTTTCCTTTTATTAAAAAAAATTGCCAAGCGTGGTGGCACATGTCTTTAATCCCAGCACTCAGAAAGTTGAGGCAGGTGAATCTCTGTGAGTTTGAGGCTAGCCTGATCTACAAAGTGAGTATAGGACAGTCAAGGCTACACAGAGAAACCCTAGCTCAAAAAATCATACGAAAAATAAATAAATTTTTTGTTTTGTTTTGTTTTTCAAGACAGGGTTTCTCTGTAGTTTTGAAGCCTGTCCTGGAACTAGCTCTTGTAGACCAGGCTGGCCCCAAACTCATAGTGATCCACCTGCCTCTGCCTCCCAAGTGCTAGGATTAAAGGCGTGTGACACCACTGCCCGGCTCGAAAAATAAATTAATTAAATAAAAAAATTAATTCAAGTAGGACTAGAAAGAATCTGAGCTATAAACACCCCGACCCCAAAGGCAATTTCACATACACATTTCTCAAGTTGCGCTCACTCTTGCTACGTCTTAGATTTACACTCTGGCCCTGCCTCAAAGTAAAGAGCTCGTAGAAAACAATAATTTGGGCAGATATTGCGTTCTAGCCCTTTTGCAAGGGGCTATGTGTACATCAACACATTAAAGATTTTAAGAGGCTCAAGGAAGAAATGTTAATTTGTCTTAAGGTTCCCAAAACCTTGAGCACAGAAAGTTTAGCAAGGAGCTAGAGAGATGACTCGGTAGCTGAGAGAGCACACTGCTTTTGCAGAAACCTGAAGTCAGGTGGCTCGTAACCCCGTAACTTCAGCTCCAGGGTACCCAGCTTCTCTAAGTACATACTCACATACAAACATAACACATGGTTAAAAGTCATTCTTACAAAAAAAACTTTTAAAATCCATTCCATACACACTGAGAACCCAGGACACCCCCAGTTATGCATGTAGAGACAAACATTTCTGACACAGATGCCTCAACATCGGGGACAGAGTCTCTCTTCTCACCAGTTACGCATTAACTTCCTTAGAGTCTGGTTTTATGAAGAAAAAAATGCTACTTTTAAAAACTCTACTATCTGACAGGTGGTGGGGCATGCATTTAATCCCAGCACTCAGGAGAAATCCCACCTCAAAAATGATTAAGTAACTAATTTAATTCAATTAAAAACCTCCGATCTGAGAGCTGGCTTCTTCTAGGAGCTTCCTGAGCCCTTTCTCTCCTGCCGCCTGGCCTTGCAGCTTCTGCGCTGTGGATGCATGCTCCAGGGTTACCAGAGAGCTCTGGTGTCCTCACCCTCTCCAGGTCTGAGAGCTGGGCTGGCTCTGCGGGCTAGGGAGGCGCTTGAACCTCAGGAGCTTCTCACCTGATGGTCGATTTTGATAAGGGCGATGTCTGCCTTTTCATCGACATCCTTGATCTTAGCTTCATAGGTAGCTCCATTCTTCAGCTCAACCTTGACCCTGTTTTTGTTGGTCACCACGTGAGCGTTTGTCACGATCAGTCCGTCCTCAGACACGATAAATCCAGACCCGCTAGCCACCGGCACCTCCCTCTTTGAAAATGGAAGCCTGAAACAGACATTAGTGAAGCCTGAACACCTCTAAACACTCACACAAACCAGGAAATGACTTTGCAGGAGCAACCCACGCACATCTAGCAAGTGTTTAATGGTTTAAAAATAACATTAGGCTACTTTTTGGAATGAATCAAAAATTCCACTTAGAAAATATTCCCTGGGAATCTCTTCAGAGCTAGAAGTTATTAAAAGGGCCAAGATTATAAATTTAAGTAGGAAAATTTTCCTAAGGCAGGGAACTCCATCATAATATAGGAATCTACCCAGTGACATTCCTAACACTTTAATGTGAATCAAAAATAGCTCTGTCACTAGTTAGTGACAGCTCCAGATGTTACGGGAAAGGGGAGGCACTCTTTACTTGCGATACAGTTCAATGTGAACCACAGCAGGCGCGATCTTCTCCACCACATCAGCAATAAAGTTGTATTTATGCCGCAAACTGTTGGGATCTTCCTGCCCTGGGAACAAAAGCAAAGACGAGGTAGTTTAGTGATGCTGGGCCTGTGCTCGGGCCTGGAACATGATGTGGCTTAGAGGGAGACAAAATGCATTAAAGGATCAACACACACATACATACATGCATACTCACTCAGGCACATGAACTCATGCACATGCATGCGCTTCCACACAGATGCCTACACTCACATGTACAGAGCATGAGCATATGCACACATACACATGCATAATCATACGCACATACACATTTCTATAATCATAGACATGAACATATGCACAATATACACATCACACACACACATACCCTCTGTGGAAGGGAAACAATCATCCCCTAGGCTAAGAACTGGGACCCCTCCAGTCCTCTTGTGACCCACCACAGCTGCATGTCCCCAGGGTCCCCCTGTTCCAGGGCATCTGTAGATTATTCCTGTTCCACTAAGATCTGCAGTACTCCAACCGGACATAACTGGGCAAAGGGACATACGGGGACTAACTTCCCATGCTGGAAGGGTACCTCCATAAACACGGAGTCCTCCAGTTCTCTCTTGTTCCCCCTCAGCCTGGTCCCCCTCCCTAAGCTGCTTGATACAGCCAAGAAATTTGATCTCCCTTTTCACGGTGTGATGTTTGTTCACAGGTTCAAGCTAAGGACTATGGCTTCCAGGGAGATTAACTAACTTGACAGATTCATGACAGCAACATCTTAATATGTCTGCTTTCAAAGCCTTTTCACTTTCTACTTTCTTACAGACTTCGAAAAAAAGTATCATTACCATATTATATTTGGGGAAACTGAGGCAAGGATTCCTCCATGAATACTAAATGGTCTTAATAACAAACATAAACTACAGGGAAATCTGGGAAGCCGCCCCCCCCACTCCATAGTTTCAACAAATCTACAGCTTTTCCACTTCCACAATGACATACACTCATCTGCTTCTGCATGAGTCACTTTCTGTTGCTGTGATGAAGATACCATGGCAACTTATAGGAGGAAGAGTTTACTAGGGCTTACATCCCCAGGAGGTAAGAGCCATCATGGTGGGGAGATGGCAGGAACAGAAAACCCGGAGCTCACATCCTCAACCAAAAGCGCAGAGAGAGAAAACTGAGTGATGAGAGGCTATTCATCTCAAAGCCCACCCCCAGTGATGTACTTCCTCCAGCAAGACTGCACCACCAAGATCTTCCTAAGCAGTGCCGCCAACTAGGAAGCAATGGCTGAAACACCGGAGCTGGTAGGTGGGTGGGTGGGAATCTTATTTAAACCATCGCAGCTGTGATCGGTGTGTCCCCTGAACACCCAAATAAAAGATGGAACTGTGGGAGTAGAAGATTCACATTCCTTCTGCACACAGAGTCTGGCAACCATCATGGAGAGACAGCTGTAAACAAGTGCATCTGGGCTTCCTGGGACCAGCTCCCTGGGCAAGGACCAAGTGGAGGTTTAACTCCAACTGGCCAGCAACCAGAGGGCACGTGGTATTCTGCAACCACCAGAAGCACAGCTGTGAGACGCCTGCCTTGAAGGATAACTAACTCGCCTCGCCTTTCTGATGAGCCGTGTTAGGGCAGAAGATCTTCCCACAGAAATATGAACATAAATATGGGATCCTTTTTCAGGCTCAAATGGGCAGGTGCCTCGCTCATGCAAAGTAGGGAAAGTGGCTCCAAGGTCCGTCCACCATAAAAGCTACAAGAAGGATCCGACTGAGGGGCACGAAAGCCTGAGACCCATCCTAAGTCCACACAGTAACTCCCATTCTCTCACCAGTAAAATGGGGCCATTGCCGCTAGGATGAGGTGTGTGTGTGGTTTGCTCCTTAGAGTTCAAACCCCGAATGGAACACTCAGCCTGACAGGGGCATCAAGACAAAGAGCAGGTGGCTCTGGGAATGGATACAGGGCTCTCCCACTCAGTAGATGGAGCAGAAGGGAGAGAGAGAGAGATAGAGAGAGAGAGAGAGAGAGAGAGAGAGAGGATAGACAGTGGCGAGCCAGCTGCCGACTTCCACTGCAGACATTTGGTAGACATCCACATAGAAACTAAATGGAAGCGACTTAACACAGGAGTACCCGCAATTGCTCAAAGACAGACAAATGTCAAGCCAAGGAGAAGAGTGGCTTCTGCACCTGCAGCTTCAGAGCATCTTTACATATAAAGCAGCACAGTTAGGGGCCCGTTCCTCTCTCATTTATCTGAAGGGAGCTGCTGCTGCTTCTGCTGCCACTTCTGCTGCTGCCACTGCCTCCTCCTGTCTACAGACACCCTGGTGGCCCTGCTGTTCTGATCTCCACTACAGTCCTCTGTCCTCCTTGTAAAATGATCAACCCAGACAGACACACACACCCCCACCCCATAGGTGAAGCCAGGTTGGCTCTGCCAGCACCTCCCAGGGAATGCAAAGGGGCTGAACACGGCTGCATCTAGACCCCACATGAAGGGAAGAATGCCAAACCCTAGCTCTGCCCTCCGTTTGATGGCTCTGGGCACCACACCCACTACTGTCTGGCCTTGGTCACATCACCAGACTCTATTCCCCTAAGCTTAAGTCCCTTGTCAGAAAGAAAACTTGTGAAGAGCACAGAGCTCAGTGTTTCCCTCACAGAACGAGAATGTATGACCCCTGCCCAGGAAGCGTTTGATGAAGCCATGGACGGAATACAGCTTAAGGAGAGAATGGCTATTCAGAAGGAGGCTCTGGGCTATGGTGACACTTCCCATCAGTGAAACAACAGGGACAGAGGAGGGAGGCAGAGGTGCAACCGATTAAAACTTGAGTGGGTCCTGGAGCTCAACAGTCACAGTGGCCAATCATGCACTGGTCTGAAGGGTAACCTGTGATGATAGCCTGTGCCTGTTTCCCAGATCACAGTCACCCCCACAGCTTTGTGGAAAAGGGCCAGCAGTCGGGTCAGTACCTCATCTCACCCCAACTGCAGCCCAGGAGGGGACTCAACCCCAACGGAGTGGCCCATGCAACACACCCTGAGGAGTGTGACCCTACCACACCCTTTCTACACTGGAAGTCTGTGGGGCTGAGGTTGGCCCTTCCTGATTGTTCCATGGCTATACAGAGAGATCAGAAAGCTGAAACTGGATGCCCTGTTCATTGTAGTGATGCCATCCTTGGGGTGGTGGTCCACACACAATGAGGCAAGGGAGGAAAATAAAAGGCATGACATTTGGAAAGGAAAACAGAAAAACTGCATTCATTTGCACATGATATAATGGCCCCTCTAGAAAAGTCTTAGAAATATAAAAATAAAATGACCAGGATAAGTGAATTTCAGTGCCATAGGAAAACATATCAATATACATAAATAATCGTGACAAAGAAACTTTAAAATATCATAACAACATCAAAAGAATTAAAATACTTGGGAAAATATTTAACAAAGGTTGTCCAAGAACTGTCCACTGAATGCTCCAAAACAGTGTCAAAACAAATTAAATAAGACCTAAATAAATGCAGAGAGATACTAGATTTGCTGTTTGGAGACTCAATGCTGCTACGTTTTCAATTCTCCCCAGGGGAACGTACAGATTAACACACACTATCCACGGAAAATCTCAGGAGTTTTGGTCGAAACTGATAACCTACTTCGAAAATGTTGTTGACAGTAAAAGCCTATAATATTCATAGCAAAGTCTCAGGAAGGAAAAAGCTAATGACTTACAACAGGACCTCGTTTTTAAAAACAAAATCCTAAAGATGAATCAGTGATTTACAGAGATAAATCTTTCTACTTGGCTAATAAATATTTAGTATTGCCGATTTTAACACAACAAATGGCCCATTAAGTACAGGCAACAATTTCTTATAGCTTTATGAGCTCATGGCTGCCAGGAGTCAATCCCAAGAAAGCAAATGACCCATCTCTCTCTTTTATAAACTACCAAGCACACTACTTCATAAATGTCGAATCCATCGTTCTGGGGTTTACATCTGTGTTAACCGCTTTTTTGTTTGTTTGTTTCTTTGTTTGTTTCTTTGTGGCTTTGACACAAGGTCTCTCTACATGGCCCTGGTTGTCCTGAAACTCAATTTGTAGACCAGGCTGGTCTCAAACTCAGAGATCCGCCTGCCTCTGCCTCTAGAATACTAGGATTGAAGGTGTGCACCACCTTGCCTGGCCTTTTTCACTCTTGTTTTTCTTTTAGTTTCCTTTGGGGGAGGTGGAGTTTAGCTACTCTCAACAACTTTTTTCTGTGAGGAAGGAGAAAAACACAGAATTTGGAGAAGTTTCCATACCCATTACAGAATGCTAACTGAAAAGAAGCTCAGCCATCTGACCCTCAGCATGGTGGGGGATGGGTTCCAAGATCCTCATCAAATGCTTATGTTCCTTAAGTAAAGGGCATGGTGTTTTTCATGCAACTTACCACATCCTCCCATGCACGGTAAATGGGCTCTAGAATATAATCATAGCTAATATGGTGTAAATGTCATGTAAATGGTCACTATAACACTGTTTATGGAATTTTCACAAGGTGGAAGCCTACGCATGGGCAGTACAGATAGAAGTTTCTTCTGTGCATATAAGAAAACTAAATAAATATACGTATATATGTAGTTTTGCATATAACTACATATAGTATATGCATAAGAAAATTATATATGCATATATATACACACAGTGGGGAAGACATATAGATGACAGATGAGAGAAGATAGATAAGTGACCGATGACGATGACATCACGATAATAATGTACCTCAGTGGGTAGAAGGCAGGACTAGCACATCAGAAGCTTTGAGTTCCATCCTCGGCACTGCCTAAAATAGGATGGTGGAGTCACACGGCCTGTAATCCCAGCTATTCCAGAGGTGGAAGCTGGAGGTTAAGGGCTTCAAGCTCATATGCAACCTCAGCAGCCCCTGGACCACTTGGCTACTTCTCTAAATGAAAAAGGGTAAATAAATTGATGATAGATGATTGATAGCCAGAGAGAGCCATGTGTGGCCAGCTGAATCCATGGCTGAGAAGTCTGAAGACATACAAACACGACTACCTGACATAACACATGATCATGTTTAAGAAAACTGGCTACAGTAAAACTGAAGGAAAAAAATCACAGGCAGACCAGGCTTTTTATTTATTTATTTGTTTGTTTGTTTGTTTGTTTGTTTATTTGTATCTCTCAAATCAAGGCACACACAGTGGGTATGTGTTTTAGATGCATGAAAATGTGTGTTTCTTTTATCTCTCAGGCAGACGCACCATGCAAAGAACAGAGTCAGAGAGAACAAAGCCGAGATGAGCTTGGTGCCATGATTCTCAATGTCTGGTCCAAGGCACCCCAGAGGATACGGCAAACCCATGGGATACTCCCCAGCCCTGGTGACAGCCGGTATCCAGTGGACACCTTGTAAACAAGTTCCAGCTTGTTCAGTTTCAAAACTGTGTCACCACATGCCTCAGATCACCCCCTTAGCCCACAAGGTGAGGCTGCTGGCACTTGCTTTGATAAAAGGAACAGACCACAGAAAATTTACTCAACACTGGACATGGTGGGAGGAGTACTCAAGTTGACTGTAGTCCCAGCAAGGTCAAGGTCAAAGGGCACTAGTCTCATCTGGTTTCCTGTGGTTGCAATCAACACCAGAACCAAAAGCAACTAGAGGAGAATATGATTTCTTTCCTCTTATAGTTACAATCCATCATGCAGGGAAATCAGGGCAGGAACCCAAGGAGAAACCATGGGGAGCACCGCTGACTGGCACTAGCTTTCTGCCACAGTCCAGGACCCCTTGCCTAGGAATGGTACTGCCCACAGTGGGCTGGGCCTTTCAATATCAATTACCAATCAAGAAAATGCCCCACAGAGCAATTTAATTAGCAATCACCCAAGTGAGACCCCCTCAGCTAACTCTGGGTCGAGTAAGTGGATACCTGAAGAGTCACCAGGAGGGACAAATATCTAGGAAACTGGTGATTGTGAAATGAAAGACAATCGCTTTTTCCCTAATGACTTCTACGCTGTAAGGACACAAATAATTTGTTTGAACATCACTGCTCAACAAATGGAACTCTTGGGTATTCTTTCGACCTGGAAATGCCATGAAAGATTTACTGTGGCACAGTTGTCTTCTAGGAAGAAGGAGAGGGACACACGGTTCAGATACGTGGAGACTGTCGTAAGCCAGGAAAGTTTGGGAACCTCCAGTACCACTGAATCCCTACACCCGGTGTGAACGATGCAGAGCAGAGGCAACATAAGACGAAAGTCTCCCAAAAAGGGCCCTATGTACAAGGGGCTTTGGTGAGCCCCCAAGGCCAGGGCTGTGGCAAAGCGTTAACATGAGGGAAACTTGTCGAGGTAAAACAGTTAATCGGCTGCAGTTGCTTGAGTTTTGTGGGTTGGACATGAAGGGTCCCCCTCGAGGCTTATCATGTGTTGGAGGTTTGTTCCCTAACTGGTGATGGATCCAATCACTGAACGACTTTGACTTCACCAACGGACTAACCCACTGATGAAGTCATTACGCAGCGGCAACATTGGGAGGTAGCAGGAGATGGGGCCTGTTTGAAAGGAGGTCACTGGACTGTATCTTTAGTTCTCCAGATCTTTCCTTTCCCCCTCCCCTCACCCCACCCGCACCCTCTTCTCAGCCGGCCTGAGATGAGCAGACTCCTCTGCCACCAGCTCCTGCAAGTGTCTCGCAAGCCCACTGAAAAGGAGCCAGATAATCATAAATCTTTCCTCCCTTGGCACTGGGGATGTAACTCAGCCGGCAGACTGCTTGCCTAACATGAAGGAAGCCCTAGGTTACTGGGTGCAGTAGCTGATAGCATTCCAGGCAGGCAGGAGGACCAGAAAATTCAAAGTCATCCTTGGCTATGGTACTGAGTTCAACGCCAGCTTGAGATTCCTAAGGTCTTGTCTAAAAAACAAAGCAGAACAGAAACCGCTCTCCTCCCTTAAGTTTGTTCATATCAAGTATTTTGTCACGGCCACCAAAAGCCAACAGAGATGTCACAGACAGAGCCTGTCCTTCTGTCACGCGGCAGCTATCCTAGGTGACAGACTGCACAGAGAGCGTGACCGCCCAAAGCCAAGGTCTCTGTTATCATCTGCTCACACTTACTTAGCCAACAGCGGGGGGCCAGTGCCTTGCAACAGCCCAAAGTT
Organism: Ellobius talpinus; assembly: GCA_001685095.1. NCBI lineage: Eukaryota > Metazoa > Chordata > Mammalia > Rodentia > Cricetidae > Ellobius > Ellobius talpinus. The sequence goes on from LOJH01014609.1 coordinate 16,170, forward strand.
GCTCTTCCTGTGTTTTGGAATCTTCTAAGAATTCTAGGTCCCTCCCTCTCAGTCCCCAAAGCACGGCGCTCCACTCCAACCCTCTGTACTCACACCCTTTTTGCTCCTGGCCTACAGGAAGGCAGTTTATTCTTTATTCTTCCCTACAACTAGTCAAATCCCACCCAGCCTTCAATTTTGGACGTAAAATACTAGGCAAGACTAGCCAATAAGACTATGTGCTTGAGCACAATGCTAGACGCAGATGTTTCCTCTAGTTTCTCCTCAAAGCCTCCAGGGTGGCTTTTATGCCTGAATCTATACAGAAGGAACGTGTGTTGCTCGAAGCCCTGCAACTGGATTAAGCTCAACTGAGAAGAGTATTTGCCTAGTATGCAGGAAACCGTGGGTCTGGTCCCTGGTACCACACATTAATTCAGGCACGGCAGAAACACAACTGTAATCCCAGCACTCAGAAGATGAGGACTGGAGGATCAGAAGTCCAAGGTCATCCTTGACTGCCTATCTGTCAAGTTCCAGGCCAGCCTGTGCTACCCCCCATGCCTTCTCCTCATCTCTCCCAAAAAAGCCTCAGAGTAGGTGAGCAACAGAGCAGGAGACTGAGCCATGCGCAGAGGCTCCCCGATTGATTTCTGCGTTCTGCATTTGGAGCCTCCCTTCTCAGCCCCAGGTCTTTCAGCCCCTTATAGCCACACCACTGTGGGAACCCAATTCGCAATCGGGGCCAGGATGCAAGTCCAACAGTCCAACCTTCGCTTCCAGCAAGAACAATCCTGCCATCTAATTTCTCTGTCGAGTTGATAAGTCAAGCTAATTTGGAAAACAGAACACAGTGTATTCGAGGGAAAAGAAATGAATCCTCCTTTATTCCCAGGGAACAGCTTGTTCCCCAAATTCAAATCAGTTGCAAGGACAGACTGATCAAACCCTTGGCATTTTAATGCACTGTCCCACATTCAGCACTGGCTACGTCGTCTGCAGGACCCAGGGCAAAATGAAAATGAAGCTTTTGTTCCAAAGATTAGGAATCTCAAGGCAGGGCCCGCAGAGCATTAAAACAGCTGGGACCCTTCTGACAATAGCTACAGGACCCTGTGTGACTAGACGGATCCAAGCCCAAAGAAGTCGGTCTGCCAACATTTCAAGTTCATCTGACTTTTAAAGCCATGCTAGAGTTGCTAGAGGCTTGGTTCTACTATATGGAGCCAAGGAGCCCATGGACCGTCTAGGAGCTCACACAGCATCCATTTGCTGGGAGCACTGACCATCTACAGGGGCTCACACAGCATCCATCTGCTGGGAGCACTGACCATCTACAGGAGCTCGCACAGCATCCATCTGCTGGGAGTACTGACCATCTACAGGAGCTCGCACAGCATCCATCTGCTGGGAGCACTGACCATCTACAGTGGCTCACACAGCATCCATCTGCTGGGAGCACTGACCATCTACAGGGGCTCACACAGCATCCATCTGCTGGGAGCACTGACCATCTACAGGAGCTCGCACAGCATCCATCTGCTGGGAGTACTGACCATCTACAGGAGCTCGCACAGCATCCATCTGCTGGGAGCACTGACCATCTACAGTGGCTCACACAGCATCCATCTGCTGGGAGCACTGACCATCTACAGGGGCTCACACAGCATCCATCTGCTGGGAGCACTGACCATCTTTCTACAGAGGCTCACACAGCATCCATCTGCTGGGAGACAAGGAGCCTTCCTTGTCCATAGTGCTCTGCAATGTCAGGACAGTACGCACAGGCAGAGACAAGCTATATAACCACAGACAGGCAGGACCGTCAGGCTGGGGCTCCTCTTCACAGTGACAAAGTTCTGCTGGGTGGCCTCTACGGTCCCAACTAGCTCTCAAATCAATTTGCCCCTAATTTCTTCAACTCCAAATACCAGTACCTGAATTCATGCCTGAAAGACTGCAAATAAAGAGTGTGGGTCACTGCGGCAGAAGCCAGGACTCAAGGAAAGGAGAGGCGGGAAGAAGATGAAAATACTCAAGGGTCATGCCAGGGCATGCTCAGTAGAAGACCAAGTCAACAAAAGGGGCTGGACAGGCCCTTGAAGGGAAAACATGCCTTCCTCCCTGGCATTTCAGGTTCAGATTGGCTTCCTTCTTCCATGTAGGCCTGGCCAAGTATCACAAGTCATTTCAAGGCAAGAATCTAAAATGTCTTGCAAGAAGTTCGAGAGGAAGGCCCGTGAGAAAGGTGTTCATTCCCACTGAAGGGGCCTTGACCACCTTGATCCCTTGAACACCTGAGACCCAAAAGCTATCATCTAGGAGATTGGCTGCTGGGAGCCCGAAGTCCTACTCATGAGTCTGGAAAAAGAGTCTTCCCCAGGCTCCCGCAGACACAAGTAGGCATATTCTCCCACTGGCAAAGCAATTATAAACAACACCAGCAAACACAGCCAGCACCCTGAGGGTGTGGAGGAAACCAGGAGTGATCTTTGGGAAAGGTCCAGTGTGTGAAGAGGTAGGACACACACCTTAGCTGTCACCATCACCTTCCCACAGTCAATAGTCACCATGTGAGGTCCAGCTTCTGGCGCCGCAGACTTCAAATGCCAGCAGATCTGAAATACAGATGATCCCCCTGCTCAGAATCTATAGCCAAGTGGGTACACACTGCGCATGTCCTCCTCTTCATCCTTAGGCTGTCTCAGAGTCACGTGTTGTCTTTGATATTTGGGTCAGTCTGAAGCATGACCTAATGACAAGTAACTACAAAAAGCTTGCTAGCTACTAGGTCAATGTAGGCCCAGGAGAAAAGCTCACTGCTCTCCAGGAGCCCATCTACAAGGGCTCCCACCCACCCCACTCACTGGGCAGCATCTGCGCAGGAGTCCACAGCAGAACAGGGCAGCTCGGGGCTAGAGTGCAGCTTCAGCCAAGCCCCCAGCACTCCGAGCTCAAGCCAAAGCCCTTATAAATGCACTACCTGCTCACTCTCCCTCCCCGCTCTGAACACACACGTGCTTACATGGCATGGAGGCTAGAGGTGAGCCCCGGATGTTATCCCTCAGAACAGCCATTACCTTGTTATTTGTTTGTTTTTGAGATGGGTTCTCTCACTGGGACCTGGGGCTTGCCAATTTTGCTAGGTTGGCTGGCCTATCCTGTCTCCACCTCCCCAATGATGGGATTACAAGCACGAGACACCCGCCCTGCCTGGCAAGCACCTTACTACACACACGCTTCACTGCTGGGGGTGGACAGGCACTAAATGAGACACAACAGAGCAGCAAGAAGGAGCACCCAGCAGGATCAAGGCAGCTAACACCACTGTTGGAAACAGCCAGTCCCTGGAAGGAAGAAGAAAGCACCTGGAACAGCCTTGCGTAGCACACTGAGTCCACACCTTGAGACTTTCCTTGTCAGGATGGAAATTCCGGCAGCTGAGACCCAGGGCAGGTGTGGGTGGCATGTTGAGACAGGACTAGAACCCGCAGCTGGGGAAGGGTGCGTGCTGCAAAACCAGGGAGGGGAACAGATGGGAAGGAGAGAGCTGTACAGTCATGGAGGGGACAGATGACTTGTCCCCAGGAAAAGCTCCCTTTGTGAGAGTTCTTGCTGAATTTGAGAACGGCCTGAGAGGTCAAGGGTGAAAGCCCAGATGAGCAGAGGGGAGGAGGAGGGCTGGAAAGCCCCAAGGAAAGGTGAGGGCCTAAGGGCTCCTCCTCTGACAGTGAACTCGGACTGCTTTCTCTGAGGATAGGGGATAGCTGTGGGCTCTATGATCAGGTATAAAGTGAGCAGGAGATGGGATTTCCCGTTCTAAGCAGATGTGCCTGGAGGTAAGGGGGGGAAAAGGAGGTATACGCCGCCAGCAACCACAGTGAAGCCATCCCACCAGGCTCACAAGCCCCATCCTCAGTCTGGATGGCTGGGTTCTGCATGTCCTACTCCGTTAAATTCCAATGTCAGCGGCAGCCAGCATGGTTCCAGTGCTGGTTCTGAGGTGGAAGGCAGTGGAAACAGAAGACCTTGAACATTCCAGGAAACCAATACCCCTTTTCTGAGGGGCACTGTGATTGTAAATTCCAGGGTGTTGAGCATGGGATCCAGGCAAGAGCAGGGAGGTCTGGGCAGAGAAAAGGGGCACAAAGGGCAAGGCTGAGCGGCAGAGACAAGCAGTGGAGGTCTAAGATTAACCTGAAAACAAACCCCGTGCCATCATCTGGTATCACCTGCAAGCAGAAGAAGGGAACAGTAAAGACTCTGTCCTTGGTGACCTGGGTGTGAAGCTCATGCAATGAGTATTTTGCTGGTTAAGCCATTTTCTTTTTCCCCTTTTTTTTGGGGGGGTGGCAGGCACTGAAGTTCTCACTACATAGTCCAGGCTGAGTTTGTGGCAATGCTCTTTCCTCTCCCTCCCGAATACTAGGGTGACATCTGTGTGCAGCCATGCCTGGTTCCGATATTTCTTTTTTATGATTAAAACTTGGAGGCGAGGGCGCTAGGGAGGTGGCACCGTTGACAGTGTCTGCAATGCACAAAGTCTTGGATTAAATCCCCGGTAGAGGAGAGGGCACACATCTCTCCTCTAGCACTCTGGAGGTGGATGCAGGAGGATCAAAAGTTCAAGGTCATCCTTGAATAGATAGAGAATTCACAGACAACCTGGATACAGGAGACCCTGCCAAAACAATAATTAATAATAATAATAATAATAATAAATAATGGACTCTGCCCCTGTCTTTTGCATAAAATTCCAGAGAGTTTCCTGTGACCTCTTTCTTTCCTCCTGGTGAATAAAAAGGAAGAGGAGGTGGAGTCAGGGAGCCTGGCCTTGATTTCCAGCCCACACTGGCACTTCCAAGCCTTGGCAGCCCCTCTTTCCGGTACAGTCTCCCAGACAGCTTCACATGGGAAAAGCTTGCCCTATGCCAGACCTCAGGCTGGGGGTGGTGCAAGAGACTGCCTGCAGGGACCGGGGCAAGGCTGCAGTGCCAGGTGTCCAGACATAGCAAGCAGGTGAAGAAAAGGGGGCTGGATCACCCAAACAAGTCTGGGGCTGTCTTCCTCAACTGTCCACATGGGGACCCAACTGGGGGCACCTGGCCAGCTGGCCTGCAGCCCCTAAATGTGCTGTGACTCACGAGTCGACCTAATTCTGTAGTCTTGGCAGTCCTGGGAAAAGGTGCCGTTTACAGAGGCATGTATTGACGCTGATTGACGCGTTCATTGAAAATTTACTTTTCAGTCTCAAGGGCAAGAGAAAAGAAAATGGGAGTAACCTTACTCGCATGCCCGTGCTGAATGCTTAGGGTTGGTTGTCTTTTTTAGACGGCTCAGAACGCCCAGCATGTGTCTATTATTAACTGCAGGGACAAAGCTGACAGCTCAGGCCACACCACCTCCCTCCACTTTCCCCTGATAAGCATCTGGCTCCAGTCCTGACCTTCCCCTGATAAGCATCTGGCTCCAGTCCTGACCTTCACAGATTTCTTGTCTGAGCCTTCTTCCTGCTAGATTCCTCTAGTTGTTTTGTCTGGGGCTGCCTGGCTGTTCAGTTGCTGAAACTCCAGCCTCCAGGGCAGGGTTGGAAGGTGAGGCCCAGGGACTGCTCCTCTAGAGTCAGGAGAGCTGGGGCTAGAGCCAAGAGATGGGACTTCACATCTCAGAGAAGTGAGCTGGCACCCGATGGGACCTAAGAGAAACACCGATGCCCAGTTGCCAATGAGCCGCTGCTCCTGTGGACGAGCCAAACAGCAAGGGGTGCTTATAAACCCGAAACATACACCAGAAGGAAACAATGTCTCAAACAAGATGTGGCAAGGGGAGCCTGGATCCAGAAACAAGGCACGTCTTCTTTCTAGGCCTCAGTTACCTTGTCCCTTAGACGAGGGACAAGGTTAGACCATTTCTGACATCGTTTCTATAACTACAAAGAAAGTGTTATGACTTAATAAAGCTGAAAAGTACGCTTCCTGATGTTTTCAATGTGGGATTCTCAACCTTATAATTCTGGCTTCCTGTGGTTCGGGTACCAGTCTCCTCCCAAAGAACCACGGAATACATTAATACCGCCTGAGCAGTTTAAACTTTCAGGCCTGGGATTTACGAGTTCCCCAGCAGGGAGAGATGGCTTCCCCGTAACCACACAACGGGAAGATTTTTTTCGGTCATGAAATGATAGCACGATGCCAACTGACAGATGCCAGTCCCAGCGGATCATGTGATAGGACCCCACTTACAGAAAACATCTTGAAAATGTGACTTCCCAGAGATAGGAAGTAGACTGGTAGCTGGCTCGAGCCAGGCCAAGCACGTATGGAGTGACGGCGAAGGACTGCTGTGCTTATTCTAGAGGTGACGAGAACGCTCTGTGTTGTGGGAACTGAACAGAGCCACTGTCTCTGGGGGAGATGTGAGAATGAATAGTTACTTGTTTTCTCGAAGTACTGTGACCTTGAAGAATCGTTGTGGTAACCGGTAAAGAATCTTTGTGGAAAACAGTGATCGTTTTCTGTGATTCGTAGAACTGTTTCACTGAAGGGGTGCTGCAGCCATCCCATGACTTTGATCCCAAGACCCCTCTGGCACCTGAGGCACTCAGATTACTGTGTACTGAGAGTGATACACAGTAAAGGACTAGAGTCATGAGGGCATGTGATGCTATAGGGAGACATACAGATTAGATTAGGAACCTTGGTATGAGGAAATACTTCACCAAAAAACAACTTTGTGTGTAACAATAACTCCCCCTTTGTACGGCTGTTCGGGGTTCAGTCCATAACAGGGGCTGGTCTGTCCTGCTGCCACGTAGGCCTTAAAATTTCATCTTGGAGCAATTTCTTTCTTCGACTGATGCTTGCTACACAGAACACCCGGACAGTCCTGGAACTAGGGGTGATAAATCCACAGCTCTAAGGACATATAAAAACTTTGTATGTGAAGTACGTCTTTGAAATGTTGTCATTAAAATGAAAATTAATAATGTTCTGTTTTTATTTTCTTTTATCATAGAATTCTCAAACTAGAAAACTGAATTTATGGGGCTCATATTACACTCCTACATGTGTCCAAAACATTTGAATAAACACATTCTCCGATTTTCAAAACAAAAACAGCCTGGCCTTAATCCACATCCTGGAAAGAGCTGGCATCTGGAAGGTTCCAAGTAGTGAGCCCTGAGCCGGGCATCTGGGGACTCGCATTCTCTGTCATATACTGGACTAATGTCCTTGGACCTTTGTATACCCTCACTGTCCCAGGCTCCTCCCCCTCATCAATGAACACAGGCAATGAACCAGATGACTGATGTGACAGTCACAAGTCCTTTCTAGATGGTCCATGATTCCAAGTCACCTACCCCAGGTAAATCCAAATTTCTAAGGTCCTCACTCATTCCACCCCAAAGAGTGCTTCCCCTTACAGGAGGTGAACGTGAAGGCTCCCGACAGGCAATGGGAAAACCTGCTGACTTGGACAGTATAGCTGACTTTGAACCAACATCTGCCATTTATCATGAAGGATTTCCTTTGAGAGGATTTTTTTTATTGACTTTCTTGTGATTTGAGAGGCTGACATTCCAGAGCTGGGCTGGGAAGAGAGCTCAGGCAGTAAAGTGCTTGCTACAGAAGCACCGAGGACCTGGGTTCAATTCCCAGAATCCACAAGAAGCCTATTACAGAGGCAGGTGCCTGTAATCCCAGCACCGGGAGGATCAAACAAGTGGACCCATGGCAAGCTCCAGGCCAATGAGACCCAGGTCTCAAAAAAACAAAACAAAACAAAACAAAAAACCACAGTAGCCAGCACCTAAGAAGGACAGCAGAGGTTAACCCCTGGATTCTGGACCCCCACAAATAG
>LOJH01014610.1:12230-25092 GCA_001685095.1 Ellobius talpinus
CACACACACACACACACACACACACACACACACACACACACACACACTAGGTTGCTGACAAAGCACAGTACAACATTAACTCTGTGTAAGAAAGAATATACTGTTGCTCATGTAATCCTTACTAAGCTGGGAGTTCCCATAAACAAGGTCAACAAGTGCCAGTTATGTATCTACAAAAGACATGTAACCCATCTTTCTTATTAAGCTTCTACTTAGACTTTTTAAAGACACCATCTGCAGAAGAATTTAGTCAGAAAAGTGGAAGAACTTGAAGCCTGACACAGAGCCGATCCAGGTTCTGCTAGTTCCCTTCAAATAGAAGCCATGGTGAAGTGGATTAGTGTGTGGATTTGAGCTTATTTCAGTGATGTTCCTCAGCAAATTCAGCCTCAAACTAAAGTTCACCAAGGAACAGCTCAGTCTTCTAATATCTCAAACATGGATTCAAGATTTTTCTTATGCCTGTGCCCATTTTAGAAATCAAATGGGCAAGATATATCCTATAAAATTATATTTTCAATAAAAATAGAAAATAAAAGGATATATATATATATACTATGATAAAAAACAAACAGGAAGCACTAAAAATACAAATAGATATTAAAATACCCAGTCTGGTGTCATAGGCTAAGCTATGTGTGCTTGCTGCAGCAAATGGTGTCCTTATGCATCATAGGAAGGTGGGAGGTTAGACATGTTAATTCACTTACCCGTGAGAGTGTGTGTGTGTGTGTGTAGAAGCCAGAGTAGGACATTGGATGACTTCTTATATAGCTTTCAACATTATTATTTACTTACTTACTCACTCATTTGTTTATTTGTTTTTGAGTCAAGGTCTTTTACTGAAACTGGAGTTTGCTAATATAGATCTAACCAGCCTGGCAGGCCAGCAAGCTCCAGGGAGGGATCCTCCTGTTTCCATCCCTAGTGGTGGAAATACAGCACTATGCCACTGTGCCTGGCATTTACAGGGGTGCTGGGATTCAGGCCCTCATACTTGTGCAGCAACCACAGTACCCACTGAGCCATCTCCCAAATCCCAAGGCGGGAGTTTTTCATGATAACAGGACTTTTGAATTTATGGTGTGTAGCTTTTGTTCCATCATCTAGCAGTTGCTGAATTATCCACAAGGGATTTGTAAAAACTCTTATGCAGTGGGTACCTTTTGCACTTTCTCCTCAGACATGTGTCTGATGAGAAAATAGAAGTATGAATATGTGGCCCAAATCTTGGCTGTTGTCTTTCCAAAAATATTGAGATTCTGAGAGGCAGTTCAGCCATTGATCTTCCACAGGCGCCTCAACAAGAGTCACTTTAAGAAACAGAGGAAAGCATTGATGTCATATCCTGGAAGAAAATTGTTTGGACTAGTGTCTCCTTTCTGAACTGTGCCCAGGTACATCAAACATTTAGTGAGAAGCATTTGCAATTTCAAAGCTGGACACATGGGTGCTTCTGGTGGCTTTTCTGGCAGAAGTAATCTTGTGATGGATGGTAACTGGCTTCTCTAGTTTAACAAAATGAAGATAATGTATTTTAAAAGTGCTGTAGTTGGAATAATGCTGTTTTTAGGGATAATGTGCCTCTGTCTGTAAGAGAGACTGCTTTCCTAAAAGAACCCATTGTGAAGAGGCACCAGCTTTCCACCATTTCAGGAATCCTGTACCCTCATGGGTAACAAGTGTCCTGTGCCATAAATTTTGCCCAATTTGAAGGTGTCAGCATATGTTACTAGAAAGCTGCATGCATGAATAAGAGACATAAACAGGGATAGCAGAAAATCTTTGTACAACAAATCAATTAAGAGTCTATCTGAAGTGTATTAAAAATAAAAGGCATTCATTTTTGACTAAATAATCTGTGCTTGAACCCCGGCAGTAGAAATGAGACCTAGTCAAGCCACTAGCCATTATGGAACCTTAATTATCTGATTGCCAAATGCACGAGAACCATAACATTCCTTAGGGTGGCTGTGAATACCAAAGGAGAATATGAACTCAAGGAATCTAGTAAAGGGCTTGGCACTTAACTGTTTGTACTATTACATCGCTTTTCCCCCTGTAACTTCATATGTTTTTATATTGGGTTTACTTGGGAGTGACTGACTTTGGATTTTTTAATTTTCTTTAAAAAAAATCAAAACAACAAGAAAGTTTTTCACCATTAGTCTCTGAATACATTCTCAAATTATGCACAACATTTGTCAGTAGTGGCTATCTCAGTGCAGTAAATAACTAATGGAGAGATATTGAGGCATCCAATGCTCATTGCTTTGATAATATCCAGTCATCTGTCTGCAGAGAGGAGATGATTTAACAAGAAGGAATAATGATGCTTCTATAGGGAATAGTTTTCTAACATTGTTTTGGTCACCATTACTTCATTGTACATCATTCTGAAAATGCAATAATCTGTGTCTGTGCTCTTAGTTTTTCTTACGCACTTCTTTTTCAGAAGAATCCATCTTACTTTATTCACTTAAAATTTTAAAAAAGCAGTGTAAACTCAATTAGTTTGATTTTAGTTGAGTCTCATGTTCAGGATCAAGTACTAGTGCATTTGAAATTAAATTTATGAGTATATAAATTTATTGATAGATGGTATCATGCAATTTTAGGATAGTTTCTCCTTTGTTATTTAACTAATATCTCTGCTGAGTGTTGGGACTCTTGTAAAACTTCTAGTTATTTACACAATTCAAATAAAATTCCCTGTGCATTTAGCATTGCTTTTTAAATAAGTTATGACTGTCTGAGAGACTACTCGGTAATTAAGGCATTAATTAATCTGTAGAGAACCTGAAGTTCGTTCCCAGCACCCACATTGGACCATACAAAATCACCAGTAACTCCAGCTCCAGAAGATCATATCCCCTTTTTCTGACTTCTGCAAGTAAAAAGAGTCCTCATTTTCACACACACACACACACACACACACACATACACACACACTTTTTCAAACTTAAAAAAAATTTTCAGTATTTCCTTAATAAATAAAGTTGGCCAAAGGATATTTTCCAAAGCTAATTACTTTATTATGTAGCATTTAGAAAATAAGGACATACTAAGATAACTGTAGTATAACTTCCAATTTAATATGAAGATGTTTTACCCACATCTTCAAAACCAAATGCATGGAAGTCAGTTACCATGTCTTCATGAGGGTTCTATGTATTTAAGCTTGTACAAGTTTGTTATTTTACTTTATGATCTCAGTGAGGTTAAATTAACATTTTTTAATGGGAGAACCATAGTTCACTTGCTTAAGGTTTGTGTTAGATAATATTCACTTATTATGCTGATCTAAAACTTCTTATAACTGGACTCAAAGGATTATATATTCAAGGTTTCACCATTACCTACCACAGGACAAGTTTCAGAGTATACTACGCCTCCTTGAAACATGAAAAAATTTTCCATTTAACTAAATAATTTTGAACATATTAGCTATACCAATTTTATGATTTGTACACACATATATATGCTTAAAATTCATAATTTTATTCTCTTAACACTCAGATATAATTTTTATGTAGACATGTAATTTGGGGAAATTTAGCAATGCCAATACTAGTTTGGAAATAAATGATGCTTGAGGAAGAATAGTAAAGAGTGTGTCAGAGTTGGGACTGAAGGATGATTCAGTAGTGAAGAATATTTGCTCTTGTAGAGGTCCTGAGTTCAGTTCCTTGCACTCAGCTCAGGATCCTCACAGCTCCAGATCTAGAAGATAGCAATATGACATATATTTACAGAAGCACATATGTGCACATGAATAAAAATAAAATCTAGTAAAATCTGGCTAAAAAATGATGTGATAATTTTATGCCAACTTGATATAAGTTAGAGTTATTTGGGAAGAAGTAACCTCAAGTGAGTATATTCTCCAACCAGATTGGCCTAAGGGTGAGCCTTTGTTGTATTTTCTTAATTACTGATTAATGTTAGTGGGCCTGGGTCCATCCCAAAGTGGCCTTTGCTACCCATAGATGGGGGTCTTGGGTGCTATAAGAAAGCAGGCTGAATGGGTCTTGGGAAGAAAGTCATTAAATAGCACCCTCTATTGCCTCTGCATGAACTCCTGCCTCCAGGATTCTGCCATGTTTGAGTTCCTGTTCTAAATTCATTCAGTGATGGATTGTGATGTGGAACTGTAAGCAGAAATAAACCCTCTCCTTCCCAAATTGCTTCTAGTGATGGTGTTTACTATTAACAGTAGAAGCCCTAACTAAGACAAATGACAAAGAAGATCACAATGAACCTCATTAATATATACAATTAATATGTGTTATAAATAAAAAGGAATTTGCAATTAAGGAAGATTGCATAACATTATTTGGGGAAATTAATCTTTATTAATTTTAAATTGTTATGGAAAGTATGTGCTTTGTTTTAAATTACTAATTACTTTGGAGTTTAAAAATAACAATAATATTTTCCTTCCCACATAATCACAAAATCCTCATAGGTCACATGTGCAGCAAGAAGTGATGTCCCGAGGTGTTGCAGCTCAGCAGTGCTAGCACTTTGCATGTTCCTATGGCAGTTTTGCCACTGCTCAAAGCTGAATACATTTGCAGGTTTAAGGGCAGAATATAAGTTTAATTCAGTTACTATATTTCAGAAGGTGACTATGTTCTTTTATTCTAATATGTTTTTATCTTAAAACAATTTTATATTACACATAATATATATGTACATATTATACATACATATCACTCTTACCATTGAGCTATGTTTCCAGACTTATCAATACCATATTTTAAGTGAAGAATTTTCAGGCATTCAGTTGTTTGGATGGCCCATCTTAACTGTCAACTGCATTTGGAATCATCTAGATGGTATACCTCTGAGCATATCAGTTAGGGTATTTTGAGAATTTTTACTTAGGAAGGAAGACAAAATCTGTCTGTGGTCAGAACCAGAAGGTCCAAACTGAATAAGAAGAGAAAAAGGAGGAAGCAAGAGTCCAGCATCCTTCTCTCTGCTTTCAGACTGCAGATGCAGGGTGATCATCCATCTCAAGTTCCTGGCTGTCAACCATGAGCCATTATTAAGCTTTCCTTGATTTACTTTTGTAAGGTATTTTGTGACCGCAATGATGAGAGTAACTAGGGGAAATGTTAAATGAAGAACAGTTGAACTACACAATCATATGTGTTAACACAGAACCACCTTCAATGAGGATTCATCAACCAAATGTGCAAAGCTATCATGTGAAAATACCTGTGTAGAACGGTTAGCACAATGTCCAACGTTTGAATTATAGCTGATAACTGCCAATATTAAAGCTATACCAGAGTTGAGCAGCAACTTTTCATAAGCTCCATAATGGGAAGTCCATATTTGATTAATTACTTAGTGTTTTTGTCTCCTGTTTAGGTTTTATTTTTCTCATTAATATGTGTAACTTCATTATAGTTTCTTCAAAATTACATTGCTTTGTTCTTTAGGATTCAACTATTTCCTCTTATAGTATGTAGTCTTCCATTATAAAAGTTATTTTGACACTCCTACTTAGAAGATATTTCACTATTATTTTAGCTTGTATTTGTCTCCTTGGTACAAATAGGGACACTATTTGGTCTTAAAGGATGGGAATATATATACACACACACCAAAGTTTTATAATTTTTCTTTCACATTCAAGTTTATCACTCATCTCAAATTTGTATATTTACATGAAGTAGAAACATATTTATGTATAGCATATTTACAAGTAACATTCATATTCTGTCTTTTCTCTAAGGTCATGTGCCCTATATCTTCTGCCTTGCACAGGCTTTACATTCAATACAATCCTGTAATCCTGCTTAGGGGCTGGATTTCTGTGGTTTGGGGGCTGATTGCTGAGTCAGTACATTGTGTTTTGGTTTCTTCGGTTTTACGTCTAGCCTCCATACTTCTCTTACTGAGTATCCACTTTCTCTTATCCTCACTAGCTGCCTGTTTTATTCTTTTCAGTCACTTTGTATCTGAGTGCTTGTCATGTTAAGATGTGTATCTCAACATCTCCAAAAGCTTTCTGTCAGACTCTGCCTCTTAACTATCATTGCTGCCTCTGGCAGTGTATTTGGAAATCCTGTCAGTGCTGACATTACCACTCATACTACACACCTATGTTTTACTTTCCCTCCCTCCTTCTCTGCTTTTTAATTGTTTTCAGAAATATTTTGTCATAATATCATAATCTAGCCATCAGCCAGGTTCCATTCTGTATGCAGTAATGCTGGTGTGTCTTGAGAGCCTGGAGCCTGAGAATGCAGTTCACTATTAGAATGTGTGCTTCCGGTACACAAACCTTTCTTTTCCTTTCTGGATCTCTGTCATGGCTACTGAGAGTAGAGTGCTCAATGATTATTAATATCTCAACAAAAATTGAATGTTCCCTTTAAAAGAGTTGTAAGGCCCATTGAATATTAGACCTCCATCAATGGGATAGGTTAAGTCATTCCTCCTCCTCTCCTTTTGTCATTGAAATTAAATATTTGTAGTACTGGGTTTCTGCAACAGAAGTCCATTTGTGGGGTCTACAGTGGTTGGTTATTCTTCACAACAAGAAAAGAAAAATCACTGATGGTGGAAACCAAAGTGTTGAAGCTGTGCGTTTGATGTTCCTAGACTTTGTCAGTGCTTCAGGAAAGGTGAGAAGATTCTGAGCTGGCCAGGTGGTTAGGAGATACCCATCATGGCAGCCTTCATCTTGACATCAAAGGAGCACGGGCTCTTGTCACCTTCTAAATTCACGTAAAGTATCTTGATTTATCTATGAGTTTGTCAACTCCCAATTTCTACAACCAGAGTATGGATCACAAGAATTTTTAAAAATAAATTGTAAAAAATTCCAAAATTCAATGAAAAAGTGCAGAGTACTACACTTAATATGGTTTAGCTGGCTCCCTTTCTGCCTCAAAGAAGCTTCAGTTAATAAAGTAGGAGAAAAATGAAATTTTAGGTAACTGGTGCCCTAATGAAGTTGATGTAGGACCAAACACCTGGTTTAATTGTTTGCTATTGTTCGCTTCAAAGAAGAGTACGTTTTAAAACATATTTGTGTTTGGTTTTGTAAATATGCTGAAGACATTGGCCCCAGTGAAATATCTTCCAAATAATTTAGGAAAATCTTAGAGGGCTATTGATTTGGATCAAGTTCGTTGGTTGATATTGGATCACTATCTATTGCCTTTTTATCTGTTCATATTTTTCATCAATTTTTTCCAAAATATCTAATATCTATCTGTCTGTCTGTCTACTTATTTGTGTGTGTGCGCACACACACACGCGAGCACGCGCGCTTGAGCATATATAGTTGCAGGTACCAGTGTTGGCCAGAAGAGAGATCAGATCAAATCTCCTGGAGCTGGAAAAGGCAGTTGTGAGCTTCCAGACATGAGTTCTGAGAACTTAACCCCTGTCTTCTGCAATAGCAGCTAATGCTCTTAAGTATTGACCCATCTCTACAGTCTCCCAAACTCTTAACGAGTGATGCCAAGTCAAGAATGTCAAAAAAGTCATACCTAGAAGTCAGGGGAAAACAGGGTCTAGCATTTCTGCAGTTTTTAGTGCACCCTTTATAAGAGCATCAGCCAACAACTGAACTATGTATTTTTTTTCTAAATCATTATCACCAAGGGAGCATTGACCACAATTTATATATTTCTCATTTTTATGTTAAATACTGTGTGTTATGCTATTAAATGATATATTGGGTTAAAATAGTCTTTCAAAGATGTCCACACTATAATCCTCTGAACCCACTGTGATCTTTATTCCCATGGCAAATCAAATTCTGTGGACAGGGAAACTGTTCTGCATTATTAGGGGACTCACAGGTCTATTTTTAGCAATCCTTTAAAGCATAGATACTGTCTGGTTATGGCAACAAGAACAAAGGAGTGAATAGGGTATATGTGGTGGGAAAAGGACTCCACCCATAACATCTGCCTTGAGTGGTGGAGGATAAGGAATTCAGGGATCTAAAAATCTGGGTGTGGTCCTCAGCTCTGCAGGAAATGCAGCTGGCTCTACAACCTGCAGAACTAAACTCAGCCAAGAAACTATTGGGAAAGGAAAAAGTGTTTCCCCTGTCATGTCCAAAAGAAAACACAATTCCAAGGTTGCTTTGATTTGGGCTTAGACATGAGATTCATATCAGACCCATAGCACTGTGAAATAGTAGGTTCTTATGGGTCAGTTTACCAAGCTCATAGTAATTTGTTATAGCTATGATAGAAACCAAATATGTGGTATAATTATCCTTACTTTTAAATTATCATAGAAGAAAAAGGAGAAATAAAATGAGTTTTTAATGTGAAAAGAACAAAGCCTTATCTAATCTTTATAACTTGAGTTCAGTAATTTTTTTCTGTAATGCTGTTTCCTGATGAATGGACAAGTGACTATTAGTCTCTCTGTGTGGGAAAAATAGAACATTGAATTAAAATTCACTTGTGCTTTAAGTTTAATGTGAAATGGTTTTGATTTTATTACCATGTTTTCTTGTCCATAAGGAAAGAATGACATCTAATGTAGCTTGACTTCTGCCCTGCTTCCTAATTGTTTTGTATGTTTCTTTATCGAGGTATGTTCTTGCATTTAGCCCTGGCTGATCTTCCTGTGTCAGGCTCCCAAACACTGTTGTTACACCACACTACATTGGGTTAACTTCTTGATAGTCCCTCTGAAAGCAATTACCTGTTATAAACCCCTCACATTTTTTGCCAAGATGAACATATTCCAACTGAATGGTCATGGAAATAATGTCTTGCTATATCTAGAATATTATCATTTTCACCAAATACAAATTTTTTAAAAGCCCACATTTATCTTTCCTTTTTCTTCGTCTAAAAACAATTAGCCATTTCTATACAACATCTTTAAATAAAATAAAAATGTTTATTTTCATTTGTCTGTGTGTGTGCACACACATACATGTGCACACCACACATACATGTGCACACTTGTGGTGTAGATGACCTTGGAAATTATAGAACTGGAGCAACAGGCCATTGTGAGCATTATACATGGATGCTGGCAGAGCAGAGTAGAGTGTGTGCACACTAAACTACAGAGAAACAGTAGTTCCAGCAGCATTTATCAGGGTGATTTGAATGCTTTCCTGTCAAAAGTGTCAACAAGTATAGTCCTCTAAATAGATTCATTTTGTTATTTTAAATAACATACTAATTAACTTACATCTTTTTTTTCTTCAAAACAGACCTCTATAGCTGTTATTCAGAGGACGCAGTAGCGTGATGTCTTTCCTTAGTATGTAAATATTAAAACAAAAATATCCAAATGAAGAAACATCTCTGCATGTATTGGTGTAATAACCATAACAAGACAGAAAAGCAGGTAGATGATAAGCAAGCCATTCTACCCAGAGAGTGACTAGACTGGCATTCGGAGTGGTTGAAAAGTATTAGGGCAATGGCCCAGAATGCTGTCTCCACTAGACACTTGACTTGAAAGACGTTTTTAGAGCTGAAATTGCCTTGGTTTTTTAATGTGTAAAATGGTAATTATAATTGATCTTACTTCTCATATTCATCAATAGAATGAAGGGTGTGAATGTTTAAAGCCTTCCAGGCTCAAGGCAAGTGCTTAGTAAACATTAGCTGCTATTATTTTTATTTTCAGACATTTACAGACATGCTAGGAAGTAGAGAGTTGCATATGTCAGTAGCTGTTTCAATTTTTTATTTAGTTATCAAATGTTTGTCATATGCATGCTAGAGTTATTCACACACTGAAACATTTAAATGTCCATCTTTTATTCTGAATTTCGGGAAACAATTGCCTTTAACTTTTTGGGGTTATGCTTTTTTACATTTATTTTTATATACTAAAAGAGGTGTCTCTTTAAAATGTGGAATCTATGTTCACAGCTCAGAGGACTTGCTGCTCTTCCAGAGAACCCAGGTTCTATTCCCAGCACCCACATGACCTCTCACAACCTCCTATAATTCTAATTCCATGGGATCCCTCTTCTTACATCTGTGGGCACTAAGCATACACATGGCACATATGTACAGATAAAACACCCATACATGAAATAAATAAATCCAAAATATTTACAGAAAATGTGGACTTGAATAAAAATATAAGCATATTGTTTTTATCCTAAGTTAAAAACAACTTCTGATTTGCACTGAATACTCTGATCATGAGTAGAATTTTGTATATTTTTTAAAAATGTATTTTTGTAGTTGAGTCGGAGTCGATACTCACCCATAAAACCCACGCCCTTTCAACCAAGCTTCTTTGCTCTTTCCCTCATTCTAAAGTGAGCTTTATCAAGGTAGAATTTGTGTTTAGTGAAATTTACTTAAATTTGTGAACAATTATTTAGAGCTAAAGATAATTCTCTCATAGTTCTGCTTCTAATAACTTTTGTTTTCCCTTTTTAAAAATAATGATTTTGTTTAATATTTCAGGATTTCATGCATTTGCATCATATTCCTTTCCTTTCCTTCAACTCCTCCCAGCTTCTCCCCGAACTTCGTTGCAACCCTTCATGTACCTTCTCTTTATTTAAAACAAAACAAAACATGGAATCCAATTTGTGCTGACAGCTCCTAACCCAGCTCCACCAACTTTTCTTGCCTGTGTTGGAGGATCCTCCAAAGACTGTGTTAAATGGTGGTAACAGTGGAGGACATACTTTGTCTGTTTCTGAATTTATGCCTCAGTGCTTCCTGATTTTCATCAATAAGCAAGATTCTTACTTTGTTATTACAACATGTAAGAATAGAAGGCTAACATTGGTTTAATTTAATCGTGACTGACAAAACTAACATGTATTTTGAATTAGTAACTTCACCTATGGGAGTTAGGAAGATGGATTAGTGGGAAGGTGGTGCCTGTGCAAGCATGCATGATGTTCTGGGTCTGTGGGTCACATGCGATTGCAATGCTGGGATGCAGAGACAGGAACATCTCCCAGGCTTCTGAGTCATTGATATCCATGTTCCGCAAGACAGCCTCCCTGTCTCAACAACAGAAAAAGTGGAGAGGGATGAAGAAGCCACCCAACCCGTACTTGTAGCCTCCATATACATATGTATCCATGCACGTGCACATGTGTGTACACACAGAAGAAAGATAATTTGTAATATTATTGCTAATTCTTTAATTGCTGGTTGTGAGTGTACTAACACACTTGTGTGTCCTCATCAAACATGCTTGCACTCTATGTTGACTATCTCTGCTCCAGCCCCTCCAGGCAACATGGCCAGAGCCCTTAGAAGTTCTTCCATCCTGGTTCCAGCCTTTCCCCTGAATCTGTCTCCTTATTCGTTTGTATGGTTCTGGCTTTCTTCCCTGGGTGGTTGTGTACTATATGAGCTGACATCTATACTGGCTTGGTTTGTTTGAGCTAGTCCCTCTCAGTCAAGACCTCAGTTAGGCAAGGGTGGGAATGGTGAGCATTCTTTCTTGATGAGCCTGAAAGAGGTTCGGTGCTAAAACTGAAAATGTTTTTTTTTCAGTTCATCTGTGGCATGAAGTCAACGAAGAACGAGAATGCTGGATTTGGTGTGAGATGACCCCGTAGGAGAAACAGGGCTCCTCTAGTGGTTGTTAGCCCAGCCTGAGGCACGCATACAGCTTTCTCACTTGCCGTCTGCATAGGGTGCAGCTGATGTGGAGAACTGCACACACTCTTGTCTCCTTGGCACCTCTGCAGTGTCGTGTTAGCGTTAGCAAGCAGCCAAGCATGTCACAATCATGTGATTACGTCCCATCACAAATGCCATCTCCAGAAACCTGGCCTCCCTTCTTGTTTCTGTTGAACTCTGTCAGTCTCATGGTCAGGTGTGAAATCTGGACTCCGGCTTGTCGCTGCATATATCTTTATGAAGCTTCTGACAGAGTCCCCATTCTGTGACTGCTTAACTGTTCTATCCTGTTTCCATTATTCATGGGTTTGGGTTTTCTTTTCTGTAAGAGCTTTTGATTTTGTTGGGATGCTACTTATGTATCTAATTTAAGTTTAATTTTTTTCTTTTTTAAATTTTATTTTTATTACAAATAGATTCTCTTCTCATATGATTATAATCAGAATATAGTTTTCCCTCCCCGTATTCCTCCCAGTTCCTTCCCACCTCCTCTTCCATCCAGATCTACCCCTGATTTGGGATTCCCTTCTGTATTCTATGAATACCATTGGTTAAAAAAGAAACTGTCTTGACCCTGTGGTAGGGTAGAAGAAGGTGAAACCATGTAGTCCCACCATAGACAGACGCCGGAACATTACCCAGTAAGACAGCCTTGTGGCGATACACAGATTAATGGAGATGGGTGAAGATAGGAGCTAGCCAGAAATATGCTTAAGCTATTGGCCAAACAGTATTACAAATAATATAGTTTCTGAGTGATTATGTTGGATCCGGGCAGCCAGGAGCAAACAAGTGGCTCTCCTACTACATACTCTCTGTGTCTTATTAGGAAAGAACACGCTTCTAGGAGGTAACAACAAAACATAACGAAATAAAGTATAATACAATAACATGAAATCCATCATATCAAAGTTGGATAAGACAAGCCAACAGAAAAATAAAAGATCCCCAAGAGAAGGCACAACAATCAGAGATCCTCTTGTGTACACATTCAGGATCCCATGAAAGTATACAACTGAAAACGATAGTGCATATGCAGATGAACTGGTACACATATGGGCCCTATGCATGCAGCTTCCAGCTCTGTGGGTTCATATGGGCTTTGCTCAGTTAAACAAATAAAATATTTAAAAGCATTTTGTGTATGTGTGTGTTCTTGTACGTGTGCACATTTTTGTGTGGGTGTGTGAATATTTGTGCTGGTGCACATTTACGCAGGTGAATGTCCATGAGGTCAAGCTTAG
>LOJH01014611.1:0-17991 GCA_001685095.1 Ellobius talpinus
AAACAGTTTACCTGAGCTAATGGGAGCTCACCAACTCCAGCTAGACAGGGAAGGGACAAGTATAGGACCAAACTAATCCCTCTGAATGCAGGTATAACAGTTGTATGGCTGGGCAGACTGCAGGGCCTCTGGCAGTGGCACCAGGATTTATCCCTACTGCTGTACTGGCTTTTTGGGAACCCATTCTCTCTGGATGGATACCTTGCTCAGCCTAGCTATAGTAGGGAGGGCCTTGGACCTTCCCCAAAGCAATGTGCCTTACCCTCTCAGAGGAATGGATGGGGACTGGGGTTGCGGGGAAGGTGGAGGGGAGGGAGTGGGAACTGGGATTACTATATAAAATGAAAAAGGATAGTTTGTTTTCTTTTTAAAAAATAAAAAAAATACAAAAACAAAAAAGCAATAACAAAAAACCTTATTTCTGCAAGGTTCTTCTCACAGTGAAAGGTCACTTTGCCATGTATCTAAAATCAGACTGTGTAACAGGAAGCTACTTTTGAGATTATGTAATCCAGAAATCCGGTTCCAGCATCTGTAAATACACAAGCATTGCACCATGGCGGTGCACTTCTGTAGTGGTCACAGAAGCTTCATAAAGAATGAGTAATAAGGGGTTGAGGGGAATGGTTCAGAGTAAAGCAGTTGCTATGGAGCACAGAGACCTGAGTTTAGCTCAGTATGCATGCAAAAAAGCTGGGTGTGGTGACTAGTGACTGTAAGCTCAGATCTGGGGAGGCAGGAAAGGTATATTCCTATAGGTCAGTCAACCTAAATGAAATCAGTCACCTCCAGGTTTAGCAAGAGACCCGACTCAAAATCATGTGGACAATGACTAAAGGAGACACCTGACACCAACCTTTGGCCTCCACATGCACGCACACACATGCACAAGAACACGGATATACAAAGAGTAACAGTAATGAAAAGGAGAACTTACGGGTCACCAGCCCCTGATAAATCTGTTCCATTTTCTTCATAATCTGGAAAAAAGTCCTCTCTTTCAAGTAACTCCTGATACTTCTCTTGGTAATCTACAAGACAATACAGGGAAAAAACGAGTGAATAATCTTATGAAATGAACAGTTTTGTCTCTATAGTCTCTTAATGACTTAAGACCGTTGTTTAAATAGTAGAAATTACATAATATATTTTCATAAAATTTATATTTTATTCGACTTGCTCGTTTCCTTGCATGCTCACAAACCTTAAAATAATTATACACACTATCATTTTAAATGTAAATACATTCCACAGTTGAGTTACTCAAGACTAAACCTCAGGTCTCCCATATACTATGGCAAATACTCTACAACTGAACTATAACCCCAAAATCTCATAACTTTTTGTTTGTTTGAGAGGGTTTCTGTGGCTGGCTGTCCCGGAACTCTTTAGGTAGACCAGGTGGGTCTTGAGCTCAGAGAAACTCCAGGCTTCACCTGCCAATTGCTGGGGCTAAAGGTGTGTGCCACCACACCAGGCTCTTTATACTTTTTATAGGTGTGTGTGTGTGTGTGTGTAAAAGAGAGAGAAGGGGGGAGGGGTCTGTTTATGTGGCCCTGGCTGCTGTGGAAACTGCCTATGCCAACCAGGCCACCATTGAACTTACAGAGATTATCATGCCTCTACCTCCAAACACTGGGATCAAAGGTGTATACCACCATGCCTGGCTTAATTTTTATCTCGAACCAGGATCTTATTAAGTTGCCCAGGCCTGTGTTGTAAGCCTCCTGATTCTACCTCCAGAGTAGGCAGGATTATAGGTCTGCACCACACCAGGCTAGTCTTCATTCCCGTTTTGAGGGAATATTTCTGGGTTAGGGCCAAGCTTTTCCAAGACTATCTTTATAAAACTCTAAATATCAGGCATTGGTGATATTCCAATTTTGACAGGTTAGAGAAAATTTAAGCATAAAAATTTCTTGCTTAAGTACTTTATGTTTGATATTCTTTTAGATGTATCAATGCAGGCCAACAGGAACTCGACATCATGCATATACAGTACAGCTTGGAGGCTCACAGGGGGGTTTCAGTCATCAAGGGGCTTGGCATTTAAAACACACAGAAACATTCAAAAGCAAGGCCCTCGGTCTGTGTGGAAGAGGAAGATAGAACTCATGCTCTATAGCCCTATCTCTCATCCTTCATAAATAAACACCTAAGGGTTGACATCTTAAAAGGATGGACCTGGAAAAGCAAATAAAACACCTCAGTGGCAAACAAAGGTTGATGATACGTTTGAGAATGGAATGAGGCCAGGCACTCAGAAGAAACTGTTTACCCAGAGTTTGTAACAGCATATTTGACCTCGAATTTCTAACCTCCACATTTAAAAAAAAAAAAAGCCCACGAGGAAAAACGAAAAGAGCCAAAACCCAACCATCCAAGTGTTCCCAAGTTAGTGATATACCTGTGGCTCCAGGCAAAAGCAAATCTAAATCTATTTTGGGTAGAGGTACCTACAGCCCAAGGGATAAGACTTTTTTAATCAAGAAAAATAAAGGTTAAAATCCCTACCTCATTCATACTGAAACAGATAATGCAAATGGTTTAAGAAAATAAAATGTGTGGAGACAGAGAAAAAGATAAGCTGAGTAAATCATCAAAAGAACACCTGGGAAAAGGCCAAATGGATATTCTTTGTGCAATTTTTACTTCTCTGTAATTTTGAAGTAATTTCTAAAAGACAAAAATGAGCTTGCAATAAAAATTTCTTGACACTGAAGTAATTTTCTTTTCTTTTTAAAGATTAAGATCTGTCTTACCAGAAACAGCATGATTTACGTAAGACTAGTAAAGAATGGGTTACTGGTATATGAAGACAAGTACACGGACAAAGAATCCCAAGATGAATATTATTCAGCATGCCATAGGTAGCTTAATTATAACTAAGAGAGGAAGATTAAGTTAATATCTGCTGCTAAAACAATACAGTGAAAAATATTTAAAAACTATTCTCTATGTAAAAATTAGGTAGATAAATAGGAAAACAGCAAAGTATGATTTTTAGAAGAAAATAAAATGTAATTAAGTAAAAATCAGCATAAACAAGATTGATAAATTAAAGCTCAAAGTATGTATATGAAAATACATTATAAATAAAATGGAAAGATAAGTCACATAGTACAAAGGGATAAAACCCTTAAATGACCAAGATTATCTTTTTCTAGACTTTGTAAAGAATCACAAATCAGTAAGACAAATAACCCCAGCAGAAATATGGGGGAAAGACAACCAAGAGGCAATTTTCAAAGAAAAAAAAATCAATGGTTAACACACAGGAAGAAATTCAGTATTACTGTCATGAAAACAACTACATAGAATTTCATATAGTCGGGTTGACAGAAATTATGTCTATTAAGTGTTGCCAAGAATAAAAAACAAAAGTTGTCTAAGCTGTGGGTCGGAAAACTAAATGGAACGACCATTGCTGAAAAGCAATCTGGCAACAATGGCTTAGTGAAGCTGAAGATGCTCACCTTCTTAGTTCTACTTCCTCATCCTACAGACTCTTGTGTCAGAGGCACATGACAGTCAATGTTGTTATTCAGAGGAAAAGACTGGAAAAAACCCCAATTGTAGTGGGTTGTAGTTTGCACCAAATTGGAAGACTTTCTCTCAGTCTACAGTTCCACCTGTCACAACTACTGCCATTTTTCTATAAATAACCCTTTACTGGAAGGTACACGGAGACTTGAATTTTAATTAGCTCTGAATCATGGACACTAATGCAGTGTGTAATTCTTAGTAACTGCAATAACTTTAATATAAACTGTCTTTACCGTCTATGCTGATCATCTGAAAAGTTAAGATAAAAACAAATACTAAGAAGTACAAAAATGGCTGTCCTTAACTGAGGGAGGAAATCTGACTGGCAAAGTGACAAGACACTAAAATAAATCACCCAGAAGAGTCCCAAGTAATCAACTTAAATACAACATATGACAAATTGTAGCCCTACAATCTTATAATATATGAACCCTTCCAGGCAGTGGTGGCGCACGCCTTTCATTCCAGCACTCTGGAAACAGAGGTAGGCGGATCTCTGAGTTTGAAGCCAGCCTGGTCTACAAAGGCAGTTCAGGACAGTTAGAGTTGTTAGAGAGGAAAACAAAACAACAACCCCCACCGAAGAAAAAAAAAGTCATACTTAATACTATCAGAGTATGTAATATACAACTTAAAAAAATGGAGAAAAAGTGACTGAGACAACATACCTGGGTCAGCAGCAGTGAAAGGAACACCATCAGATGTATAAAATGTTGGTTCATTCTAGGATAAATCAAAATGATAAAAAAGTAGGTGCTCAGAGTTTGAAATACATTAAACTAGTATGGCTGAGATCAATCACCTGCAGTTAATATTGTACACAAACAAGCAACCCCAACATCCTAACAGTCCCTCCAATTTACTGGGAATGCACATGGCTTTTAGGTTTCCACCTTTTAGGTTTTACTCGCCTTCTGCGGTTCTAGGTCCTGCTGTCTTGTGTTGATCCATCCCTGGCTGAATTGTAGTTTAATGCTTACTTAGCTTTAAGCTTTGTTTTCTTATTATCCTGCCATGTTTAAGGAGTTTACAAGTTAAGGAGTTTTTAAGGGTTGAGCATTCCTTTGTAGCTGCTACACAGCTGGTGATGTCAGAAGCTACAGGGCATTACTGTCCTGGTCTTTTTCACATTACTACTACATCCATCTTGACAATGGATGATCTTGATTTAGTCTCCTTTTCACTAGAGGATTTCTATCTATTTACATGATCTCCTTACTGGCTCCTGTGGCAATAAAAATGTTTAATTTTACTGGATTATGAGAATAGTTTTATATAACTCAATTTCCAATACTGAATTCACCATGTGGTAAGAAGAGCCCCTACAGACTCATATGTTAGAATACTTGGTCTGCAGTTGAACTGTTTGGGAAGGATCAGATGTGGTTTTGCTGGAGGAAGTGTGTCCTAGGGGCAGGATCTGAGGTTTCAAAAAACTGATGTGATTTCCCAGTGCGCTCTGACTTCTGTTTGTGGATGGAGATGTGAGCTCCCAGCTGTTCCTACCTCTGCCTTTGCTCCACCACCGTAAACTCTTAACGCTCTGCAATCACAGGCTCGATTAAATGCTTTCTCTTGTAAGTTGCTTTGGTCATGGTGTTTTATCACAGCTACAGAAAAGTAACTAAGACAAAGCATTAAGTGAGACTTAAAACACAAACATGGCATACCATGAAGTAGTTAGGGTCATTTTCAGGGGTAGCTTCTCTGTATGTTGAAGTTGCATGGACCCTGCCCCAGTTACTTGATCGAAGTTCTACAAGCTTCAAGAGCATCTGTTTTACATCTCTACAGACAAAAATTAGAAATCAAATTAATATGCATCCACCGCCCAAGTGCTGTGAGGCTCTAAAATATTTCTAGTGAGGCTCCATTTACTCAAGTTAACAGACACCCAATGCTTTAAACTTCTAGACATTTTCAATGACATAATTCACTGTATTATTTTTACTTTTAAAAAACAAGCTTGAAACTGGGCTTACTGGTACACACCTTTAATTCCAGCACTTGGGAGGCAGAGGCAGGCATATCTCTATGGGTTTGAGGCCAGCCTGGTCATTAGTGAGTTAAAAGACAGCCAGCCAGAGGTACATTGTGAGACCGTGTCTTGAAAAAACAACAAAACAAAAAACTTGAAATCTGATTTACTTAACTCAGACTATATTATGGTCATGAACTGCACTGATCTTTTTTATTATTTATGGTAAAGTTCACTACACAAACACTGGGTCCATGTTTAAAGTCTACATCATTTTCTTTCTCAATAGACTCATCATATCTTACCACAAAGAAAATTTCAAGTTTTTAAGTATAGCTGGACAAAACTTAGTAGTGAGATGTCATAGGCAAAATACTAAATTGATCCATAATCTTAATCACTTTGATGAATAATGATTCAAACTCCTAAGAAGAAAACAACACCACCAACAACAACAACAGAAGAAGAAAAAGTCTGAGATGTACTAGCTTTTTCTTTTCCTACCTGCTGCAGTTTGCATCTAGGACAACATTTTCAATTCTCTGAATTATTTCTTCCATATCAGTTTTCCCCTTTTCCTTCCAAGTATCTTCTAAAACTGATCCTGTCAACTAAAAGCACAGATGTCAGTAAAATAAGAATGCAATAGAGGATTTTAGCAAAAGTTGAAACTTTATTTTTTAAACAAGATGAATTTAATGGTTAGATATTTCCAATTATTCTCTGCCAACTGTCTCTATTCGGAGATGTCTATACCATCTCTGCTTTTGACTAATTAGAAAATAAAGCTATACGGTTTCACATCCATAATTATGTTATAGTTCCTCTATGAATAAGATTAGCTATTAAATTTTAAGGCATGTCTCTTTAAAAAATAATCAACGTCAGATGTTGTGGTGCATGCCTTTAATCCCAGCACTTGGGAGGCAGAGGCAGGCAGATCTGTGAGTTTGAGGTCAGCCTGGTCCAGAGCTAGTTTCAGGATGGCCAGATCTACATTGTGACACATTCTTAAACCATAGACACAGGCAGGCAGGCAGGCAGGCACACGCGCGCGCACACGCACGCGCGCGCGCGCGCACACACACACACACACACACACACACACGCAATGTTTAAAAAGAAAGAAATTAAAGATATGAACAAGATATGAACAGGCCATTCACAGAAACAAACATGGCCAATAACCATGAAGGAATGCTTAAATTGACTACTAATCAGGTAACTTCAAATTATTGTGAGGATTTTTATTTCACCATGACAAAAGCAAACCCAAACTGATCCTACTTTCCCTGAAGACATGGAGAAAGGTATACTCATTCATTTCTAGGAAGAGTACAAAGCTGTAGCTTAGCAAACTTGGATATTATCTATCAATATAAAATACCTATGTTCATTGACCCTCTGAATCTATTCAAAAGTTTAATCTTCAAAAGTATCTATAAAGACATAATGGAAGACTACTAGCAGTACTACAGCAGCAAAATGCACAAGAACTCAAGTGTTCATTAAAATAGGTATTAGCAAAAGTCTAAATACAATAGAATAATAAGAAGGTACTCAATACAGAGCTAAATCTCTCCAGATTGATTAAAAACTTTCATCTGGGAGTCAAAAATAAAATGCTAAATAGACTAAGAACTTTTTTGTAAGGGCACACAAATGGAAAAAAAAAGGGGGGAATTTACAAATGGGCTGGGATGAAAGATTTCCAATAACCAGAGTTTAATTCCCAGAATCCACATGATAGAAAGAAAACCCCTCAAAATGTCTTTTAACTCCAGGTATGCACAAGCACACACAAAATAATGTTAAAAAACATTTTAAAGAAAAACCAACCTTTAGCAATTTTACTGCACAAATTAAGTTGTCATCCATAGGATTAGCAAACAGAGCATTCAGGAGTTCCCGGAGACCAACCTGAAGAATATCTGCTCTTGTAACCTGCCCATTTGTTCCTTTGATCTTTAGGAGAAAAAAAGAGTAGGACAACTAAAAGCAGCAATACTCAAATGTGATACAAACATATGAATAGCCTATGAAGCAGTTGCAAAATTAAGTATTTCAGTTAAATATAAAAATGAAAGGAACACACTGTGGTAACTTCACCAAATTAATTACAATTGTTCTCTATATAAATAAGACCTCTAATAAAACTGTATATTATAGGTAAAATTTAATTCTTATTCATCACCCATAAAACATCATAGAAATATAAATCTACTTCAATACTGCTACTTCACTAAACACGCTGTAATTTAAGCTACCATTAAAAAAACAAACAGGTATTTCAAGTTGTATTTTATTATGTGTATGGAGTGGCTGGGTGGTGGTGGCGTACACCTTTAATCCCAGCACTCGGGAAGCAGAGGCAGGTGGATCTATGTGAAGTGGAGGCCAGTCTGGTCTACAGAGAAAGTTCCAGGATAGCCAAGGCTACACAGAGAAACTGTCTCAAAATCAAAGTAAAACAAAGCAAAGAGTGAAAAAGGAATGCACTAAGACTTACAAAAAGGCCATCCTCTATGGCTGATAGCCCAGCACTGAACATGGCTGTGGGGCTCAGGCTTAGGATCCTAGCACATGGGAGGCTAAGGCACGAGGAACGCTACAAGCGTGATGCTGGCCTGGTTGACAGGGTTAGCTTCCCGAGTGTATAAGGACTTTTAAAAGCTTAGTGATGACTTATGATTTTGTTCTGCTTATGAGCAGAACAAAAGTTATAAATGTTCCATTCAAATATAATTAGGTAGGAAAAGATTTGCTTTCACCCCTGGTCCCCTTCATTTTAACTTTGACAGGGTCTCACTATGTAGCCCGGGTTTACCCTAAAACTCAAGATTCCTTCCAACTGCTATGATTGCAGCAGTTATCACCTGGTAGTGGTCACTGCACTAATTTTCTTCTATTTTATTTTTGATGTTGTAAAAATATAATGTGAACAAAAATTCTTCCTGGAAGCATTTTTACATGTTCAAACCTTAAAGTACTAATAAGAAATGCTCTCACCTCCAGGTTAAGATATAGTTCTCCCAGAAACAGAACAAACGCATGAAATCGTTTTCGAGTCACTTCATCTCCTTTTGCAGCGTGGTCTTTAACTTCATACTCCGTCCGGCATCTAATAAAGATGTATCTTTTACCATCTCATACTGCTTTGACTTTTCAACAGTAAACCAAGATTTGTTTTTTGCCATTTGTCAGTCTAGTTACCAATAGCAACCAAGGCAAGCATAATCACTGTCCTGACCTCAGATGCAGTTTTAAGATACTGCCAGGAATAAGAATAATATTAGCAGATCAAATTGTAATATTAACAGTATACATTTCACAAGGTTCAGAACATTGTAGAACTAAAACAGGAAAAACTATATCATGCCTTATCGGTATTTTTGCTTTTATCCATCTCTAAAGTGTTCTTTATACTTGTGTATCCAGTTAAGCTGAAGAGGTGGGGAAGAAAAAAATTTTTTTTTTGAGGTTGACTCTGGCGCCTTGTGTGCACAAGACCAGGTTAACAGTGAGCTATATACCCAGCCCCCTTTTGCATTTTGTAGGTGGGTTTTGCTGAGTTGTCCCACCTACAAAATAGTAGCTTGAACTACTATGTCACTTAGTCAAGCCTTCAACTCATGGCCCTCCTAGGATCTAGGATCCGATTCTGCACCAACACACCCAATAAATTCTTTATTCTTATACTTCCCAGCGTATATTATCAGAGATTATACCTCTAACTCACAAAGGTAATAAACAGAAATCTTGGAGTTTTATACTCACAGTTCCAAGGCATCTAAACTAATCCTAATTGTCTACCATGGAATCTAGAGGGGAATTATGGTATTAGCCACTATTACTAAAATGGATGTTTTTAATTTTCTTCTAATTTTTTTTGAAATGTCTGGGAAAGTAATTTGTTTTATAAAGCTAATGTTGACTGTTCTCTTAAAAAGAAAAAAGACAAAGGAAGGGACTGGAAAGCTCTCAGCAGTTAAGAGCTTTTGGAGATTGAATGGTTCCCATACAGCCAGCTTATAATAGTTTCTTTACACAAAGAAATCCTCTCTTGCCCAAACATTTACTGGGTGGTGTAAAAGGACCACAGACTTATGTTTATTGTTCCCATGTAGCCCAACTCTATCACATGTTACCTAATGAGCACCACTTTTTTGAGTCAAGCATAGCAAGATGCCTTACCTTCTTAAACATATTAAAGGAATTCTCAAAGATATATATGGAAAGGGTACCAGTTAAAATAAAAGGGCTAACTAATCAATAGCAACTCAGCTATCCAAACTCTTTCCTACCTTCTGTTGTAATTTTAGTTAAGTTTTGATAAAATGGACTTTTTCTTTTATAAATTTCTAAAGACATAAGATAAAAGACACAAAGTATGTGCCCAAGTAAATTCTTATCCTATATGGATAATTATCCAGATGAAAGACTAAGTCCTCCAAAGCTAACTATTTTTAATTATAGAAAGAACCTGTGTTTATTTCACAAAGGTGAAAATAAAGACCAGATAACCACCCCATACCACTACAACTTCATTTTGTCTTTTTCAAAGTACATACATACATACAAACATGCATATATATCTCTAAGGGTAGAACTGTGCTGTTTCCCAGTCATATTACTGATAGTCTTACAGAACTGTAGAAGTTCATACAGAAATTTAATAAGGTGGCCTTTCTGGCATCATACTCTGCTTGTAATCCACTTTCTCTGTCCAGACACTACAGTTTGTACGTAATTATAGTAAGGATAGTTCTTAAAATATATGTAAATTTGCCATTTTTATTTTTCCAAACTGTATTTATCCAGAACCATTTGAAATATTTTCTAAGAATTTACTATTATATGTGTATGGGTGTTTTGCCTGCATGTTCTTTGTACCATGTGCATGTACTGCCCAAAGATTACAGAAGAGGGAGCCAGAACTGGAGTTAGAGATGGCTGTGAGTGGCCCTGCAGTGCTGGGAACCGAACCTAGGCCCTCTGGAAGAGCAGCCAGGTACTCAACCTCTGAGCCATCTCTTCAGCCCCACTAGACATTTTCTTACTCATTCCTAGAGATTTCTTTCACGAATGCATAAAAGAATTCATTGCTATGTATACAATTTCCAATTTTTACTTCATATAGTTGACTACTCCCAAATGTAATTTATATCTAACTAAATTTTCTCATCTAAGCTCATGGGTTATGGGTACAATATCTTGCTCAAAACAGATTTGACAACCCAAGACATGTTCGCTTGTTAAATACTTCCCTGTTTGTCTCCCTTTAGTCTGATGTGCTTGGCATTTAATCTAGTATAGGACAGGAACTCTTCTCTCCTTTTTCTTTTCTCTGAATGGCTATCCACTTGAGTTGCTAGCACAATTCATATTTTACATGTGTATTTGGAGAACCACCTTTATGGCCTAACTTTTTAAATTTTTTTTCAAATTTAAACAATTACATAATTCATTTTATCCCTTCTCTCCACCCAAATACATGGTCTCTAGTCTCTTAATTTTTAATTGCTGTTGTGTGTGTATATTTGTGTGTGTGCACGCACGTGTACATCCTGTTCAGTCCATATAATGTTACTTGTATGCATATGATTTCAGGGCTGACCACTTGGTATTGGATAATCAATGGCCTCTTTCCTTGGTGTGCTGGACAGTTTTATGTCAACTTGATACAAGCTAGAATTATCTGAAAGGAGGGAACCTCAATTGAGAAAATGGCTCCATAAGAACCAGCTAGGGCATTTTCTTAACTAGTGAATGACATGGGAAAGTCCAGCCTACTGTGGGTGGTACCATCCCTAGGTCAGTGGTCCTGGGTTCTATAAGAAGGCTGAGCAAGCCATAGGAGCAAGCATGCCTCCATGGCCTCTGCATCAGCTCCTGCCCTGTTTGAGTTCCTGTCATTACTTCCTTTGATGCTCAACAGTGATATGGAAACATAAACCAAATCAACCCTCTCCTCCCCAAGCAGCTTTGGTCACGGTGTTTCATCACAGCAACAGTAACCCTAGGACAACAGAGATGACTTTCCCCTACTATCAGCATTCCTTAGTCGCCTGCAGTTCTTTGTCTATGGTTGGGAACCTGTGAGGTTTCCTTTTCCATGTTAGCTGGGTACTATCTTTAGAATTCTTACTCAGAAATATCTTGTAACCACTAATTTTTTAGTGTGTGTGTCTGTGCGCACACATGCAGGCATGTACAGTGGAAACTGAACTCAGAGGTTTGCACTCTACTCCCAAACTATACCTCAGGCCCTCTACTACAAGTATGTTTAAAGAATTAATGGACAAAAGATAATAAACTTATTAAACGTGAAAATAATCTTATTGCTAAAGACTACTCAAATGATTAGATTTTAAAAAAGTTTTGGTTTTTTGAGGGAGAGTCTCACTCTGTAGCCTGGGCTGGAGTGGAATTTAGTATGTATGCCAGGCTAGTCTTGAATTTGAAGCAATCTTGTCTTAGGTGAGCTACCACACTCTAAGAAAATTAAAGTTTTCCCTAATAGTTCATGAATCAATGCCAACTATTAAATATGTAATATAATGACAAAGCTTGTGTACTCTAAACACTAATTCTAACTGTAAAAAGGTGTACATCAAGAAGATTCTACAAGAACAGAGAACTATCTAGATAATTAAAATTTTAGAGCTCTTAACATAGCTATTATATAGTAATTAGACTATATAATAACAAGAACAAGTGACAGACGGAACATGATGAAGAATCAGATTTAAAGCTCAAGCTTAAGAATGCAGTGTGATGCAGGTGGTAGTTCAAACCAGTCAAGAAAAATGAATTACTCATTTTTATCAAATTTAAATTCTCAAACTAAAACTACCAAAGTACTTAAAAACACATCACTAATCATTTTGATGATTCTGGGAAAGGCATTTCTAAATCCCAAACCAAAGGCAAAGGAAAAACTGACATTTGACTCTAAGGTTTAAATATTTTGGAAATCAGGCTGGTCTGCCTATATTCCTCTGCAACCTATATTGTAAGGTGTTTAGAAAACATCAATGGTCAAATTCTATTATCTGTAATTTTATATTTGCACTGACCTTTGAAGTAGCAATTGGCGGAAGTTGCCACTCTGTGGGCTAATTGTCAGATGATGGGACAGGTAATTACACAGGCGAGCTCCCATGTAAGAGAAATTTGGGATAGACGTGGCCTTTTAAAAAGAAAAGTTTTGTATGACACAAATACATTATTATCAATGCAAATACTTAGCAATATCTTATGGAGGAAAACCATTTGGCTACTAAAATGAACTATATAGTATATGTTAAAAGGTTTTTGTTAGGCCTAAGAAAGTGAATTCTCCCACCTATCCTTATACTAAGAACCACAGTACAAAGAAAACTGCAAGGGGACTTCTATCCCTCATTCACCTGAGGTTACCAGAAACAATTAGAAAATGTCTCTTGATGTTAACCCAGTTTTGCAAAAAATACAGACGTGTACACGACTGCTTGGTAACAATTACGAATGATGAGGGTAGCTACAAAACTACTGATCAATGTTGCTTCTCAGGAAAAGACAGCACACACTTTTGAGATCTAGCAGTCCACAACAAGACACCCAAATATTCTGCTTTGTGACCTTGGCCACTACTAAAACCTTCCTAGCTTCAGTCTGACACACAAAAAGGCGACTAACAGTACTTGGCTTGAACATCCCAAAACACATGGAATAAAAAGGAAATCAAAACAACTACTTAAAAATAGAAAATAAAAAAGTAAAACTAAGTGAGAAAATGCTACATCTTGAATTCGTAGCAGAAGCAGCACTTAAAAAATTTAGACTTTAACTGCAGATTTTAGAGAACAGGACACAGTTTACCACCTCATGATAGACAGGAAAACACGTGAGAGGGCTTCAGAAGCCTGACCAAGGTCACAGAGATAACCAATAAATCACAGATTCTAGCCCCTTCTGGGTCACTTCACTAGAGGAGAATGAGTTAAGCTCTCTGCTCAGATGTGTATAGTGTGGACAGAAGAGTAATACTTTCAACCACTGAGCTAGAGCAACCATTGTAGAATCTTAGCATTATCAGAAACATAGCAAATGCTTTATAAATTAGACCTTTCTATTTCTAGGTTTTTCTTCTTTTTATTTATTTTTGCTTACATTTGACTCATTTCAAAAACAAAACAAAACAAACATGATTTCTCCTTATACTATAAACGCTTAACAAAAGAAAGCCAAACTCTGCTTTTCCTGCTATTGGCTGAAGGGTTTTTAGCCTCTGTAACTGTGATTTGTCAGTTAGTTTAAACACAATTGCCTACTTGTTCCCCCTCACTGGAAAATGAGATTTTTAGCTACCACTTGCTTTAAGCAACCCTACTCTTATCTCCCATTCTCTCCACCTACAATTTTTTTTTACAATATCATTTTTTTCTTGTTTGAGACAGGGTATATTCTTTCACTGAACTTTTCATGAAAATGCCCCACACCCAAGGTAGAGAATGATAGCGTTCACGTGGGGCAACAGCTCAAAGTCCACTGGGAATGCAAAACTTACCATCTCAAGTGTAAACTTGGAGATCCATCAGCAACGCTATAGTCTAGTCCTTTCTAGACTATCTGCTTTTTCTCTTTGGCCTTATGTGTCAGAATTAACTTATACACTTGATAATTAAAGTAGCCTTACTAATCTTGATAGCTAAGAATGACATACCTCTTGGAAGCTGGAGTAATTAATGCCTGTGGGTTTTATCTTTGTAACGTGTGCTCTTCTCTATGTGTTAATAACTCTTTGGGTATGGTAAAAAAGGAACCTTCTCAAACTTAAAACTGTACTGAAAACCATTTTAAAAACTAAAGTTTTTGGGGAAAAAAGACAGCATTCTAATACCTTTTATAATGGTATTAACATGCCACTGCCCAATATGTGACAACAAAAGCTGAATGTTAAATGACACAGAAATATCAACTGGTTAAGTCTTTTTTTTTTAAAACTGGTTAAGTATTTTAAGGACTTAAGATACACATCTTTAAAACCTAAGAGTGGGCAAGGTCAAATCCTACAGCCTTGGAGGGCTGAGACAGAATTACCTTTAGTTCAAGGCCAGTCTAGGATAGTGAGATCCAGGCCAGCCTGAAATAGAGTGAGACCATCTCAAAAGCACATGAACAAACAAATGAAGACAAGAAATGTTGAAACTTAATATTGGACTATTTTGCAGCCTGGCTTATTTGTGTCTATCTATCTCAGTGCTAGGGACTTTTTTACTTAGGGCCCTGCAATTGCCTGGCCAACACTCTGCCACTGAACTCGGTCCTCAACACCACCTCATTTGTGAGGCAAGAAATTTCATTTTTTTTTCTCACCTTCAAGAATCTTACAGAATTAAACACAGAGAGAAAAAAAAACTCCATAACTGTTTTGTGTATGTTAGCTTCAGGTGCAAAAAAATAGGGGTAAGTGTGATTCTTTTGTAGATTTCCTTGTCTGAGCCTAGACCTCTTCTGTACTGCTGCTTGTACACAGAGCCCTGGCTAAGCCAGAAATGCTGCTTCTACAGAGCTGGGCTGTGCAGGTCAACTGACAGTGTAGCCTGGCTCTAGCCTTGGATTTCTAACTACAGGAATTTTACCCTGGACATACTTCAAAAGCTCCTCTTATCCACAAAGCACTAACAAGTATGGATGAAACGGGCAGGGACCTGGCTTTCAAATAACAGTCACCGTCTATGGGCTCCGGGAAACTACCAGGTCATCTCCTGCTACGAGCCTACCTACCTGCTGGTAGATGAGTTCCACAAGTTCTTGCAAAGCATCGTCTGTTGTGACCCATCCATTCAGGGTTTCTGCAAACTGTTCAATTTCTGTTTCAAAACTGCCAGGCTGCTCTGTAAGATGATTCAGAAAATCCTGAACATATTCTGATAGAGTGGGATAATCCTCACAACCATCCTCATAGGATTCCTACAGTTCAAAATTAAAATAAAACAAATGAAAACGGAATAAAACAATTTAATTCATATAACTAGCAAAGCAAGCATGCAGTGCTTTAAGTTGAGGTGTTTCTAGCAATGATTGTTTTAGGGATCTCACATAACTTTAGAGACCAAAATTGAAGAGCACTCAGCTATCTATTCCTCTTCCTTGCCTAACATGTTTTAACAGAAGGAGCTCCATTAAGACAAAGAATTGTCTTTTCAATCCTAGCAGACTTATATTATAGCAAGGAAATAAAGTTTCACTATAATGAACAATATAAAAAGAATCTAGTTACAGATGAAATAAGACCTAGTTACTAATTTTGCATTAAAACTGTAAGGAAAGGGGGCTGGAAAGATGGCTCAGCATTTAAGAGCACTAGTTGCTATTCCAGAGGCCTCAGGTTCAATTCCCAGCACCCACATGGCAGCTCACACCTGTCTGTAATTCCAGTTCCAGGGCTTGACACCTCACACAGATATACATGCTGGCAAAACACCAGTTGACATAAAATAAAAATAAATTAAAAAACAAAAACAACACTATAGGGAAAGGATGGACCAAACATAGAAACCAGAATTGCCAGCCTGGGAACTATATTATACTACTCTGTATATCTTTGTAGATGTTTGACAACATCTATACTGAAAAGAAAGAAAAGAAAATCTAGTATGCTTTGTCATCTATTTGCCAATACTCAAGGACAGGGAAGCATACTTAGCTGCTTAAACACAAAATTACATCATAATAAAGAGATGGTGGGAGACTTTCTGGCTGCTTTATTAGGTTTCTAACCAATCTAGATAGTAATAATAATCTTAAGAGTCTTCTTGCTCTCACCACATGGAATACTACCCAAAGCATGCTAAAGTTTATCTGTTATGTTCAAATACATACACTGCTTGATGAGATTTATCACTCTCCAAAATAAACTCATATTACAAATCATATGAAAAAATAATGAGCAAAATAGGGAAGCAGCTTATGAAGGGCTTTAAGTTCTAGAGTCAGTGAGTACAAAAAAAATACCACACAAGGGCACTTTTCCCTGTGATGGAGATATTCTTTCTGGTAAGACTGTGTTTGACATCCTTGCCAGGCACACGCCAGTAGCTCCAGCCCCGGACACTGAGGTAGATGGACCAGCAGTCCATGCCGAGAGCCTGCATGCCGAACTGTATGGGTGCTGAAAGGACGTGACACAGGAACTGCCACGAATAAAGCAGACCAAGTTCTCTCCTCATATCTCACGATGCAAGGTAACATTCATTACATTCAGATGCTGAGATAACCATGGAAAGCAAGGCCAGATAGAGTCTTGAGAGTTCTTATATCTGGGGGTGGGTGGACAAATGCTTGGTGGTTAAGAGCACTGTTGCTCTTGCAGAGGATGTGGGTTTAGTTCCCAGCATTCACATGGTGGCTCACAACCACCTGTTAACTCCTGTTCTAGGGGATCCAATGCCTTCTTCTGACCTGTGCAGCAGCAGGCATGCACACAACCCACACACATTACTGATAGGCAAAACATCCATACACATAAAACAAATGAATCTAAAAAAAAATTAAAGTAGAAGTTAACATCTGACTTGACAGAAAATGCAAAACAAATAAAATTCCTCCCAAACCCTCAAGAACTGTGGGAGATATCCTATGCAGTAGGCAGATGCAGTATGTTGGTTCCAAAGAGGGAGGGACTTGACTTAATACCTCTGAGGAAAAAAGTCAATAGCTAAAACAAAACTGAGAAAGGATGGAGGCTGTTAAGAGTCAATGAGAGGTAGATCGCGTATGATGAGGGCACACTAAGGAGGTTATTCTAAAAGCAGTGATGGGGAAAAGGAGTTTATATAAAGAAGGACTGCATAGAACTTGAATAATTTGTGTACAGTCACAAAGCTGATGAAAAATTGTACTTTTATATTATACTACCCTCAAAATAACTAAGACTCAGAACACAAATATGACCTAAGTATGTTCATTGCCAAGAAACCTAACAATCTATAAGCAAGAAATTGGTTAAATTTATTACTGTACATTCATATAATCAGCCTTAATATAGCCACTTAAGAAAACAAGACATAATTTATGCATCTCTAATATAATTTCATCTCTAATATATGTATATATATTCCATCCTTCAGAAATAGTCCCAAGATAATTTGTTAAATAAAAAGAGCATACATAATGCCTCCCCTTTTAAAGAAAGGAACTTATTTGTATAGACCTAACATTTCTGCAAAGCTAAACAACTGACAACACATCTGGAGTGAAAAAATATTATTACAAGCACTGCTATTTTATTAAGGCAATTAAGCATTAAAAACATACACACTGTTAATATATTTAACCACCTATCTGTGTGAATTTCAGAATTAAAAAGGTTTTAATAGTTTTCTTTTTTTTTAATATTTATTTATTATGTATACAACACTCTGTCCGTGTGTATGTCTGCAGGCCAGAAGAGGGCACCAGACCCCATTACAGATGGTTAT
>LOJH01014612.1:6422-24007 GCA_001685095.1 Ellobius talpinus
GACAGGAAGTAGAGGCGGGGAGATGAGAACAGGAGAATGCTGGAAAGGAGGAAGACCATTCCTCCCAGTCCAGCCCAGATCACTGAAGAGGCAACATGTGACCTGTCTGGCTGAGATACCGTGTGGCTAGCATAGATAAGAATAATGGGTTAATATAAACTACAAGAGTTAATAAGAAGACTGAGCTAATGGGCCAATCAGTTTTATAACTTATGGAGCTCTCTATGTGATTTTCTCTGGGACTAAAGGGCTGGGGGACTGGGCAGGACAGAAACCCCAACGAGCCCAGCCTTCATGCTACATCTGAGTTTAAGGCTAGCCTGCTCTACATAGTGAATTTCAGGTCAGCAGGACCCTGTCAAAAACTAAAATTAAACAAACAAACAAAAAACCCTCCAAACCCTCATGACCTCAGTCCAAAGAAAATCTAATCAAACCAACCTAAAAAACAAATACATAACTACCCCAAACAAAACCCAACTGCAAAACCAACCAACCAACAAAACCCAACATTTCAAAAGGAAACAGTATCTTTGGGCAGGCGTTAGTTTACTATGGCAGCTGCTGGCTAAGGAACCGACCACTGAGGTTTTGAAATACGCCATTCTAAATCAAGCCAAGTGCTATGCAAGCACCACCCCAGGTGTCATAGTACAAACTGGAAATGCTCAACAGTTCTGCTGCTACCAACCATGTTATAATGAGGCCATTTTGCAGAAGGCTGGGTTAAATTACTAAGGTTAGTGTCATGGTTTCTGCTTTTAAAACACCCAACTACCTATCTGTCTCACACTGAGCTCCTATGCAAAGCGTTGTCTTTGGAGAAAGTGTGTGGTGGTCCTGGGTCACAAGGGTAGAGATGGGTACGTACCACACAGTATGTAAAACAGGTTTCAAATAGTGTGGCAGGAAAATGACACCAAAGGTGAAACTAGCCAGATGCAGATATACGCCACAACTTTATGATGGTTAATCCTGGGTAGTAGTTTTAGTGTCTGTGCCTTTCTCAAAAATTTTCTGAAAGAAATACTAAAGATATTTAATTCAGTGGAGGGTACTAAGTCAGACCAAGCCAGTTCACTTCCAAGTCCAAGGTCTCAAGGTTTCAGCCTACACATTATGTAAGAGCTAAATTCTACTTAAAAAACAAAAACAAGGGCTGGAGAGATGGCTCAGAGGTTAAGAGCACTGGCTGATCTTCTGGAGGTCCTGAGTTCAATTCCCAGCAACCACATGGTGGCTCATAACTATCTGTAATGAGATCTTGTGCCCTCTTCTGGACTGCAGGCATACAAGGAGGCTGAACATTGTGCACACAATAAATAAATCTCTAAAAAAAACAAAACCAAAACCAAAACCAGAGTCTCACTATGTAAACATGGCTGCCTGGAACATGTTAGCATGAGGACCAGAGTGACCTCAAGTTAATAGAGATACACCTGCCTCTGTTCTCTGGAATTAAAGGTGGCACCACACTGCCCTCTGAATTCTATAATAATTTATTTTTATTTTATGTACATTGGTATGTTGCCTTTATGTATATCTGTGTGGGTGTGTCAGGTCACCTAGAATTGAAATTACAGATAGTTGTGAGCTGTCATGTGAATGCTGGGAATTGAAGCTGGGTCCTTTGGAAGAGCAGCCAGTGCTCTTAACCACTAAGCCATCTCTCCAGCTGCCTCTAAATTCTATTTTTAATGCAGAGCTCACAACACTCTACAAGAGAAAGAATTTCTCCTCTGAGGCATGCTGGATCCCAAAGGCATGGAATTAAAATTTGCACCCATTTATAAATCTCAGTGATTTTACAAAACCAACATGTACAACCTCCCAGAAGGTAAGCATCACAGTGAAGAGGCCCAGAGCACATGCAGAAATGTCTCTTACTTCATGCCTCAGAATCACTGCTAGTGGGTGCAGCAACACTTCTAACCACACACACCTGTAATCCCAGCACCCAGAAGGCTAAGTGGGAGGGTGTGAGCTCAAATCCAGCTTGAGCTCCCTCCCACCCTGTTCCTATCTAAGTTTCATTTGATGCTTTATGGCATAGATCTAAAAATAATTTTTTTCTTTTAGCTACAAAGATGATCTTGTGACTTCTGCCCTCATTCATAGGCAGTATTGAAATGTCAACCAACCTCCAATTTGGGGTTTATATTACACTTGAACTTGGTGTATACAGTCTCACATACTGCTTGATTTGTTAGTTGAGGATTTTGCATTACAGAGATGGTATTCAACAGCTTTTTCCTAATGTTCTTGGGTAAAATTGGCTCATGTAATGAGCCAGGAAGTTCTCTTCTGTTTTGGGGAGAAGATTTGTCACACTGCTACCATTAACTCTTATCTAAATGTGTCACTGTTCATCAGTGACACCATCTGAGCCACACTGTGGAGTTAAGGAACAGATGCTGGAAAAGCTCTATCCTGATTACCTGGCCGTAGTCGATCTCCAGGGGGTAGAACTTTTTGGGATACTTTGTGAAGGTTTTAGAGTGCCAGGCATTTCCAGTCTTCTCTTCATATAATTTCATGAAGTGTTCAATAGCATCCTCTTTAGATGGCATCTGTTCAAGTTTGTTACTGCCGATAACCGTGCCCACTCGGCCCCAGGATCGGAAGATCCAGTACCTGTGAGAGGATACAAAGGAGGCAGACAGAGGATGAACTTTTGTTCTGTTTCAGGGTCTCCTCAGTAAGGGACAGTCTTCCCTCCTCTCCTCTCTGTGTAGCCCTGGGCTGTCTTGGAACTTGTTCTGAAGACCAGGCTGTCCTAGAATCCAGAGAACCACTTGCTTTGTGCACCACTACTGCCCACCCAAGGGACACTTTTACAAGGGTGCGCTCTCTCTCATTTGTTGACTGGTGCTGAGGTGGAACTAGGGCCTTGAACACACTAGGTAAGCACACTACAACCGAGAGAGCCTATACACTACAAAACAATCACCTTCATTCTAGTAACCACCAAGTATGGAATGGCACTAAAGAATAAATTTAAAGCCCGGTGGTGGTGGTGGTGCACACCTTTAATCCCAGCACTTGGGAGGCAGAGGCAGGTGGATCTCAAAAATGTGAGGCCAGTTTGGTTTAAAAAGCAAGTCCCAGGATAGTCAGGGCTACAAAGAGAAACCCTGATTCAAAAAACAAACAAAATAAACTTTAATTTTAATACATGCACAACAATAAATCATGAATCTTGTTTGTTTCTAATGCCCAAGAGAATAACCCTGTGGTAGATGTGAAACCACAGCCTGTGATGGTTGAGCCAAGCACAGCAACACAACTGATGGTCAGTGCTGCTATTTTTCATGGGGAGTGCGGCTCCAGGCCCTGCGGCAGCCTGACTTTTCAAAGTGGGTAGCACATTCTAAGCCTTGAGGGAATCTGTACAGCCCCAGCTCACCTGCTCTCCTTGTCATCCTCCAGAAGTTGCAGCTTGTAATAGGAGTTGGTCCC
This sequence comes from Ellobius talpinus, assembly GCA_001685095.1. Lineage (NCBI taxonomy): Eukaryota > Metazoa > Chordata > Mammalia > Rodentia > Cricetidae > Ellobius > Ellobius talpinus. The sequence goes on from LOJH01014612.1 coordinate 9,882, forward strand.
TTTCACAATGTCCACCAGGCCAAGTGTGGCACTGAACACCTTCCCGCCTTTCTCCAGGACATGTGCAGAGTGTTCCAGACCTGCCTCAGAGGCAAAGCTCTTATAGTTTTTTCCCTTGAAGGGCTAGGGTGTAGGAGAGGGGTCTGTGGGCCTAGGAGTCCCCAGTTAATTGTGTGTTACACCACGTTTAGAGGTTCTCCCACTGGCACCCATGATTCCAGGACTGGCTGACAATCAAAGGCTGCCTGCTCCCCTCTGGCTACTCTCTGAACTACCACTGAGGGGCATGGGTGGCTCCTCATCACTCACCAGAGTCAGGGTCAACAGCTGCTCCTCCCTTCAGAGTTAACTTCATTCTCTTCTCAGACTTGTTGACACCTCAGGAAGGGACAGAGGAACATAAAGAGCCAAACTAAGGCAACAAAGGCAGAGCAGCTTCCAGAGGTGTGCAGCATGGGTGCTGTTTGTGCCCACTCAACTCAGCATGGAGGACATAGCTCGCCAGAGCAGCACAAAGAAGCAAGGTCACAGGCAGGGCAGCGGGGTCTCACCTTCCTCCTTGACAGGACCCTTGCTCTTCTTGGAGGGTGCAGCTGACTTGCCCTTGGGGACCGGCACTTCAACAGGTTCTACCTTCACCTCAGCCCCCCACGAGGACAAGCTATGGGCTGAGAGCAGCTCTTGGAAGGTCTTAGTGGAGACAGACACATCCTGGAGGAAGTCCTCACACACAACTCGAACGTTGGCTGCTTTCACTTCCTCCATCTTCTTACTCATCTTTTCCACCTCCTCTGTTTAAAACCAGAAAGGAGGGGAAAAAAAAGTCAAACAAACCATAAGCAAAAAAGTAAGCCGGACTTGCAGTTACTGCAGACCCAGAATGCTAATGTCCTCATGATCAACACTTCTTCCATCCTCTCCATCCGATAGTCATGTTCCAGTGGCACCGGCTGTTCCTTGGGTATGGAATGCCAAGGGAGCCATCTTCTCCAAACCCCCAGCGTGGTGTCAGAGGTACTCAACAGAAATGGACTCTTGGGCCCAGACCCACAACATTCACCAGTCCAGCCTAGAAATATGGGCCTCATGACCAGACTGTGAAGCAGTAACCTCCACCCTAACTACAAAGGAGCCAATTCCTCTCCATTTTCACACCTTTTGTTCTGGCAGCGAACTGGGGACATCCCGTGGAACACTGAGCAGTGATAATCTTACTGTTGCCTGTGGCTGGGAATGCTGAGCCACTGTGAGCACACACAATGACTGCACAGTACAATACTAGTTTACCTTCAAGCAATGATAGGCTGAACCTCAGCCGTGTCACACACACACCCTTCTTACACTTGCAAGAGACACGAGCCTGTTAAACTCACTTTTAGTGCTGATACACAGGGAGGCCTTGTTGGCTGATCCCGTCAACTTGCCCCCGAGTTTCTCAATCATGGCTTTTGCTTCGTCTTTGTTCTGGGAGAGTTTACCGAGAGTCAGGATCTTCATGTTAGCCAGCGGCTTATCTGGGACAGGAAAGTAGATGTGTCAGGCTAGGCCCACTCAACTCTGCTCTCAGGAAAAGACAAAGTGAAGCAAGACAAACTGCAGGATCCTCGGGAGAAAACCCCAGAAGCCAGGGTGTGGCCAGCCTTGGGAAATCTTGGGAAGACAGAAGCCAACAGCCCTTGGGAGAGCAAAGGGCAGAACGGCAGCCTTCCACTAGTTCCCGCGTTCCGCGACAGACAAAACTGGGTAGGAACAAACCACAGACTGGCAACCCGGGACTGCTCAGGGGGCAGACTGGAGAGGCTGCATCTGGAGATGGGAACAGAATGCTCATGAGGGTAGGTGGTGAGACCTAACTCCTGAGTAACTTCTTGGTGACAAAGGCCTCCATCAGTGTGGTCACACTGAGCTGAGCTGTTCCAGGGAAGGCAGAGCAAGCTGCACCAAGTACCCAGCACTGACTGTAAGGCTGGCATGGATGGGGCCCTCTGGGGAAGGAAGGCAAGAACGTATCACTGGTTAAAGCCAGGACACAGCTCATATCTCTCAACAGGGGGAGGTCTAGCCTGTCCTCCCTAGAGGGTGGACATCGATGACACCACATGAATCTCGCTAACGTCTCTGTAGAGAACAAAATCACGGATTTGGGTGTGAATGGCAATCGAGGAGACAGCAGAGGAAGGATCTGTCAAGGGGGGACCGGAGAGCAGACATTGACTGACCACCGTGTACTCATGTAGACCCCAGGCTTCAAGCAGCAGAGAGGACTTGGAGCAACCACTGCTCAGCACCAGGGGTGGAACAGGTGCAGCTGGGTTAGTGTCCAGAAGCAGAGCCTTGGCCTCCACCTTTACAGTTCAAGAGTGTCCACACGCCTGAAGGGGTGTGCAACATTTCTCCTTGTCAACAAAACACATAGCTCTATCTGCTTCTGATGGCCTAGGGCATGCCAATTCACAACTGGGATCTACCCAGGGTCCTGATGGCAGGGAGGACAATGGGCCTGGAGAGTGAGGATGTGCTTTGTAGCACACCGTGTGGTATATTCTGACCATCCCCAAGGAACGCTGACCACATGGCAAACAGACCACAGGATACCCTTGTCGTTCCTCTATGTCCTTGCTTGGCACGGCTCCTAGGTCAAAGCCAGCCCATAATCCTTCCCGGAGTCATACCTGCTGGGGCAGAGGAGTTCACAGCTTTAGGTGCTGAGGTGACGGAGGGTGGAGGTGCCAGTGGCGCTGGGGCACTGGTCTCTGGAGGGAATATCCGGTCCTGTTTTTTGACCTTTAATTTCCTGAGGTAGGATATTTCTCGGAATTCCTAAACAACATTAAGTTTCAGTTTTAAAGGCATCAGATGTCTCTTGAAATAAACCTGCAATAGACTAAGTGGGACATGTCTTGTGCAAATTAAATAATCCTTTTTGAAATCTCTACAATAAACAGGAGAATGTTGAAGTTCCAGGAAGAAAGCTTGTTACTGTTACCATTTATAGGACTCACTTCCTTTATCTATGACAGATCAGTTACTGCAGGGGCCTGAGAGAAAAATCATACCCTTTAGAAAAACAAAACAAGGGCTGATGAGGCGGCTCAGTGCAGATTGCCGAGCCAGGGATCTGTGTTTGACCCCCAGGACCCACATAGTGGAAGAACTCGCACAAACTGTCCTCTGCCCTCTACATGTGCACCATGGTACACGAGCCCCCTCCCCCCCAAATAAAAGTTGTATCTTAATACAAAATAAAAAGCCAGGGGACAACTTAGTGAGAGAAGTGTCACCAGACCTAGGATGCATGCTGGGACCTCTTTGCCCTTGACCTCTAGTGTCCACAGGTGCCTCGCTCATGGCTGAAGGCTCCTTAAGACACACACCCCTACGCCAGAGGGTACAGTGGTGTGGTGGTGCACGGCTTTAATCCTAGCAATCGGGAGGCAGAGGCAGGCGGATCTCTGTTAAGTTCGAGGCCAGCCTGGTCTAAACACAGTGAGTTCTACGACAGCCAGGGCTGTATAGAGACAATGAACTGTTATCCAGTATCAAAATCCAATGAACTACCCAGTTACAGGGAAACCCTGACTGCACGTTCCCAAGTGAAGGAAGCTAACATAACTGGTCCCTAATGTAAACTAGACTTTGGGTGGCGGGGCCTCATGCTCACTGGTTTTAAGGGATCAAAAACAAAAACACCTCAAACACCCAGTGAGAGATTTAGAAGTTTTCCGAAGGAGACCCAGGTTAAGTTCCCTTGCTTGCCAGGGAGGAATACACATAGCAAGCCCTCTTGTGGTCACCAGAAATTGCTCTACTGGTGCAGTTCTTTCTGTATCCCAAACGACTTACAGTAGGTAGGCCTTGCACTAGGGAGGGAGGTGGTCACTTGATGATGTCACATACAAGTGGCTCTGGTGAAGAGCACAGTCTCTACTCCCAAGTCTCCCTCTTGAGAAAGGAACTTCCTAGCTGTGCCCATGTTCAGTGAATGGCAAGTGAGGTGCCAGACACCTTCAGGTTCACACTCATCAATGCCACGTGGCACACAGGTTAGATAGAGGGCCTTTGCCCTCAGGAAGCAGTTCTGTCTGGACCGAGTATAGCACACAGATGCCAAGAGGGGAGATATGCAGGAGTATGTGCAGGCGGTACCTGGACAAGTCTGCCAATCGTCAAAACAGCAGAGTTGCCTGGACATAGGCACCTCATAAAACACAGTAGCCAGTGGGAACCCTGGCAAGTAGAATCAGTCAGGAAGGGCCACAAGGGTTCTGGAGGACATTAAGGAGCTGACTTTTAGTCTGAGTTAAGCACCTGGGGGAACAAGTCATGAACTCCACAATGCTTGGACAGCAAGCATCACCAGACTGAACACATTTTGCACCCTCCCCCAAAGGAGGTTAAGTACACACTCTGCCATCTAATGGCGGATTCTGCTCATTGTCATTTTACAACTGTCCCAACCAAAGGCAGAAAGGCACAAAAATACTATATAAGGGACTGTAGAATCAGAAAGCTGGGCAAGGTGAGTCATCCACCCCACCCCCAGGGTTTCTCTGTAGCTTTGGAGCCTGCCTGGAACTAGCTCTTGTAGACCAGGCTGGTCTTGAACTCACAGAGATCTGCCTGCCTCTCCCTCCTGAGTGCTGGGATTAAAGGCGTGCTCCACCACCACCTGGCTGGCAAGTTGAGATTCTAAGGGTGAGGAAATGATCAAGTCAGGTGGGCTATAGAGTGGTTACTCAGGCCAAGGAAGGCAGAGCCAGCCCGGGAAGGGGGTGATCACAGCAGTAAACGAGGAAGAGAGAGCATGGGTTATAAGGAAGGGTGAGGAACATGGACTGTCATCTTAAGACCTGGAGTGTGCTCAAGTCCAGTCACGCTTTCCTGCCAGCAGATTCTAGATGCACCAACACTTACCTTTGGAGTTACCCATTCCTTTCGGCTAGGAGTCTGTGTCTTGACCACGCACTTGGTCCAGGCAGTGACATCCCCAGTACAATAGTAAGCATCACTCTTAAAGACCAGCTGGCCTGAGCACTCCTTGCAGGGCAGGAGGGCCCCGAATGCCATGCCATCAGCAACACGGTCCAAGATCTGAAGAAACATGTCAGAGACCAGAGGCTCAGGAAACGGCAGCTACTAATAGAGATGGAAGAGCTCTCAAACAGACCCTATTCCCCAGAAAGAGGCTGTCTCCGGGCTCTACCATAGCTCAGCTGCCAGCTTACAATACAGGCCAGGCTTTACACTTGGGAAGCCTTATCTCTGAGGGAAGGGGTCTTGCGGCAACCCCACCTCAGGAAATTAGAAAGCCAAGGGAGGCCTACAGCATACATTCTACCACACAAGGAGTGGCCCAAGCAGGTGCAGGGTGAGTTTAGCAGCCCTGGGACACATGGCAGCAGACAGCAGAGGTCCTTGGGTCAGAGCTATATGAACACACAAGGTACCGTGTACCAAGCAAAAGTACCCGCTCACCTTGGGACTTCACCAAGTTCTAAACCAGGACAAACATGAGGCAATGTATGGTATAGCTGGGAAAGCCTCCCAACTGAAGGAGACAGTGAGCCATGATTTCTTTAAGTGCCTTCTTTGTGTTCCCCCCAACACAAAGGCAGCTCACCGCAGACTCTCCAGATGGTACTTGCTGCTGGTTGAAGATAAGTAACTCCTTAAGGTCATTGGTGGAACACGCTTTCTTCAGTTCATCTTTGATATTCCAGATCAGGTCGTTCTGGGCCTGAGGATGAGACCCCACAACAGAGATCAAAGTTTAAAAAAAAAAAACCCAAAAACCCCTTGTTTTCTTACCATACTAAAAAATTGCATTTATTAACATGCATACACTGACATGTTCCATAGTGCATATATGTAGGTCAGAGAATAACATGTGGGATTTGGTTCTCTCCTTTCATATTTTAAGCTTTTTTGGACAAAGGGTCTCTCTATTATGTAGCCCTGGCTGTTCAGGAACTTGCTACGTACATTAGGCTAGCCTTAAATTCACTGAAAGCCACCTGTCTCTGCCTCCCAAGTGTTGGAATTAAGGTGTGTTATCATATCTAGACCCCATAATGTAGTTTTTGGAGATGAAACTCAGAGGACTAGGACAAGTCAGGGGCTGGTGAATGCTGCCTTAGTCCTGGGGCTGGCCACAGGGCGTCTGGAGGTGTGGTGTGGTTGTTGCCACTGAAGCAGAGGGTATGAGTCTTCTTTGGGGGTAATGAAAAGCCTGGGCTGTATACTTCAAAAGTTCAAGTGGTAACCTTTAGGGAGAGACTGGGGTAAGACAGGATCTCACTCAGGAACCCAGGCTGCCTTCAAACTCATGGCAATTCTGCCTCAGTCTCTGCTGAACTAATGAGTTAATCAAGAGCTACCTTGATTAACAAAATGGCTCATGGGAAAAGTCTCTTGCTACTAGCCTGATGACCTGACTTTGACCCCTGGGGCCCACTTTGTAAAAGCAGAGAACTAAATCCTGCAAGCTGTCCTGACCACCATATGCACACCATGTACACATGTAAAACAATATAAAAATAAGAAAAATCAGACTGGAGAGATGGTTTAGAGATGCAACCACATGGTGGCTCAAAACCACCTCCTTGGGCAGCAGGCAAGCATGTGGTTCACAAACGTATATGCAGCGTCTTTATTGGCTGGGCTTTATCACCGGAGTGGCAGGCCTTCCACTGCAAACCCTTGATGGAGCTGGGCTGTTCCTCCAAAGCCAGCCTGACCAACTCCACCCACCACCAGGGGTTTAACCCTCAGGCAAACCCATGTGCACATCAAAATAAACCCAGGCAATGCTCTTAGAAAACATTCTGCAAAGTGTAGAGGCGACCACTCATAAGATCACACCTGCTTGGCAGTGTGATGCACACCTTTAATCCCAGCACTCAGGAGGCAGAGGCAGGAGGATCTCTGATTTCAAGGCCAGCCTGGTCTACAAAGTGAGTTCCAGGACAGCCAGGGCTACAAAGAGAAACCCTGTCTCAAAAAACCAAAAGACTGAATTCTCTATTGCACGGGGCCCTGGTGTCAACACCCCAGAAAGCTGTTTTTCAAGAGACACAGAGAAGCAACTACAAGTTCTGGGTAGGGCTTATAGCCCCAACACTCAGTTAGATTCCTTAGTCTCCTAGACCACTCAAGCTCAAGCAGGAATCTATGTGATCTCTTCCAGAACCGGGACTTTAAAACTCAATTTCAGTGTCTACTGAGTGCCCACTCTTTGCTGTTGCTTTAAGTCCCACCTCATTTATTCTCACAATTACCGGCCAAGGAGGCAGGCCAAGATGAGCCTCCACCTTCCCTGGGGCAGCAGGCAAGGTGGGCATCATACATCAGGCTGCCCCTCCTAAGCTGGAAAGGAGAATGCTGGCCCTACCATACCATACAGGCCACTACTAAAGCCAAGGCAAGACATCGACTCCACTAATTGTGGCTATTACCTATACATTCACTCCCTGCTTCCCAGTTCCAGTGCTGGGCCCTCAGTAACACTTTCACTCTTCCCTGTAGCAGAAACACACTGGGACACCAGAAGCAGCAGTCTATGAACACAGGTTTCACAGAAATGGCTGACCTATTTCTCTTTTACATCTGAGGATAGAGACCTATGGAAACAGACTGGGGGAGAAGGAGCTGAGAGGGTAATTCAAACTTCTGGCTTGCTTTTCATCATTGGCAACATAGGGGAGAAAGTATTAGCACACCCACTGAAGGGAATGTGCCATGTATTATACCCATTGTTAATAAAAAATGAACTGGCCGATAACAGGGCCAAGAGGAGATTGGGTTAGACAGCCTGACACAAGAAAAATGATGGGAGGAAGGGCGGAGTCAGGAGAGTTGGGAGAGATGTCAGTCAGCTGCTGAATAAGCAAGACATGTAGAAAATGAGGTAACAAGTCATGAGTTTAAGTTAAAAAGCCTGAGCTATTGGCTGACCATTTGCAATTAATGTTAAGCCTCTGTGTGTTTATTTGGGACCAGGTGGTCAGGACAGAAAACTTCCATTTATAGGAATGCAAAGACGAATAAAAATCAAATGTGGGAATGGCTAGAGATGACTCAACTAGAGGACCTGGGTTCAATTTCCAGCACCCACATGGCGACTCACAACCTTCTCTAGTTCTGTTCCAAACAACCCAGTACCCTTTTCTGGCCTCCATAGGGAGCAGACACACAGGCAGTCAAAACACCCGCTGCACATCACTCACTCAAGCAGAGGGCTCTACCAGTTAAAATCAGATCACACATTGCTTCTCAATACGGAGCCACTAGCAAAAGCTGAAAATCAGAAACTCAAACAGATGGCCCCTGAAAAATCATGTTCCCAAGAAGAGACCCACTGCTCCTCCAGCCCAACACAGCACAGCAATAGTGATAAGCCCCTCTGGTCGATGACCACTGATTTAGTGGGGGAAATTCCTTTTTGTTGATGTTGCTTTGGTTTTTTGTTTATTTTGTTTGTTTGTTTATTTATGAGTTGTTCTGTGCCAGAAGAGGATACCAGATCTCATTCTAGGTGGTTGTGAGCCACCATGTGATTATTGGGAACTGAACTCAGAATCTCTGGAAGAGCAGCCAGTGTTCTTAACCAGAGCCATTGCTCCAAGCCATTTTGTTTCTTTTCAAGACAGGGTTTGTTTGTGTAGCGTTGGCTGTCCTGGAACTGGCTCTGTATACCAGGCTGGCCTCAAACTCAAGAGATTTGCCTGTTTTTGCCTCGAGTGCTGGGATGGGGAGATTCCTTTTTTATTGCATGCTTTCCAGTCCTTTGTTAAAAGACACCTTCATTTTAAAAACTGGGAAAACTTTCTCCTTAGGCCTCCAAGGTATCTACGCTAAGAACCTCTGGCATCTGGGGACTTAATCCTTAATACTTAGGAGCAAGCCTGCAGCTAAGACAGTGATACCTGGGTTGGAACTGAAGCATCATTTTGTGTCGCCCAGCGAGTCTGGGGAAATGTGGCATATTCTACAGTGCTTGGTCCATGCTGCAGGCCTGTTATCTGAGTCTAATGTGTCCCATCACCCAAATAAAAATGGCTTCTGTGAGGGGGAGAAAAGCCTTGTGGCTCAAGAACAGTCATATATGTGAGAATTTATACTGGTCTTGCTAAGTAGGGACAGCCGGATGTCCTCCTGCCCACGACTCACCTTGAGGGCCTTTTCCAGCTTACTGTCTTTGTCCTTTCCTTTTTTAGATTTCTTTTTGGCCACCTCATCTGCTCCATCCACTTCGTCACCTTTTCTCTTTCTGAAAGATAGGACTTATTTAAGAACCAGAGCCTCCAGGCCAACAGGACACCCAGCGTGACCGGGTTAACATGCCTCAATGTCATTTTAACCCCATTAGCTGCCTCTTCCATCTGCCTTCTCACTCTGTCTTAGGGAGCTGCTATGACTTTCAGAACATCTTTGGCCAATGAGGGGCCTGGAGCTCACCTTAGTGTCCAGAACAAGCAGGACACACTAAGGGCTCAGGTCACACCTGATGCTAAACCCCACGTCTCTTACACACAAAGTGACAGGGGACTATGGAGAAGCCAAACACAGCTACAAGAACTGAGCCTAACTGGTGGTGGTGGTAAGCACTTGTAATTCCAGCACTCGAGAGGCAGAGGCAGGCAGAGCCCTGTGAGTTTGAGGCCAGCCTGGTCTACAGAATGTATTCCAGGATAGCCAAAGATACACGGAAAACCCTGCAGCTTGAGTTCACCCTGTACTCTGCAGCCTGAGTTCACCCTATACTCTGCAAAGCCGTGTGCTAGAGGAGGAGCAGCACCTTGCAGGACTATGGTGCTAACAAGATGAAACAGCTCACTCAGGCACAGGACTGAGAGGAGGATATGGCACACCAACCATGCTCAACACACTCCAGCTCTCCAGGCATAATGGTAGCCAGAGGATCCCAATCCCCTGCGCTCTAAGAGTCCAAAAACATCCTCACCACTGGCCTGACTTGCTAGCTTCACACTCCAGAGGCACCGGTGCTGCTCCAAGAGCTTGTGTTAGGATCTGGAATCGTGCAAGCTTCTTGGTGACAGTGGTACAGATACTGTTCATGATCACAGTACACTGCTCTATGCTGCAGCATGCTCGTTACAAGTCACCCCTAGACGCTAACTCCATGTGTGGGCCCACCTATCCAGATTCCAGGCCCTTCCACTGTCCATCCACTTATGAACAGCCACGATTCTCCCACAGATCCAGACAAAGAAACACACGTGGGCCTTCTCAGGGTGGTAAACGATGGCCATTAACATGTAAGGGAACTATCTGACTGGTCTAAGAGGGAGGTCTTTAACCATCTGAAGGCTGTATAAAAAAGCCCAGGCCTCTGAGGGCAGAAGTTCAGAGTGCCTGGAGGTAGATCTCATGACTAGTGAGCTGGGGGGTGGGTGCTGGAATAGCAGATACCCCAGTCTCTGATGCCCCAATACCACAGACCCACAGCTCCTGGCTTTCCGATCATCAGCAGAGGAATGGAATCCACAGGCTCTGTAGGCCTCCTCAGGACTCCACATTTTAATCACAGCCAACCTACCCCTCACTCTTGACTCCTGGGAGCTGCTTCTTCAGGGCTTCTTTGTCCTCCGCAGAGAGGAGGCTAAAGCCCTTGAGTTGGCTGGCACTATACTCAGGCCGGAAGCCCAGCTCCTCCCGGTTCTTAACAAAGCAGGTTGGATGGTACCAGCGGTCGATCATACCCAGCTGAGGCTTCTCCGGGGCCAGCATTTTCTTGGACAGGCGCATCTGGCCCTGTAGGGACAACGTGGTACGTAAGGAATGACAAGGCCAGACAGGGGAACAGGTAACCTAAAGCCTTGAGTTCTAATCAAAGCACAGGTAGCAACTCAGAAAATTTTGGCTCTTACGCCACCAAGGATTGTCGGTACTCTTAGGTCCCTGCACTAACATTCTATGAGACTGACACACTACCTACTGTATTAGTAAGACATCTTACATTTACACTGTGGATTATCTACCTACCTACCTGCTTAGACAAGTAACAAAGTACTAACACTTTCCCCAGGAAGGGTTAAGATGCTGACATGGTGTGCTGGTCAGCAGTGGCACTGCACCATTCTATAAAGGATTCAGTGTGGCAACTTATCCCAACAGGGACTTTTCACCTATCCTCCACCCTCCCGTGGACTCTGTGGTTGCTATACCTAAGGGTCCGGCTAAGTTGCAGTGATAAGCAAGAGCTGGGTCCTGCCAGCCTGCCAGGTGTACAATTCCTACAAGTGACATTTCTAGAAGTTTCCCACCTGTGAGGCAGTAGACAAGAACCCAGTGAACAAGGCTCCTGATAATGCAGAAATCTCCATCCAGGGTCGAGCGATACTCGAGCACAGAGCAGGCTGTGCTCCTATGGAAGCAAGGGCACCATACTTTTTACCTCCAATTTTTAATGGGGGAAGGCAAGGACAGTTAGTGATTACATTTTCCTGTCTTCTGCCTACTACATTTGGCTCTTGAACTATTCCCAAAGGCCATCAGACTGTGATGCTCTTGGGAGGTGGTGGAAGGCCTACTAGAAGGTTAGAGCTTTGGGTTTCCCTTGATATTAAGATGTTGATCTTTCTGTTTTGCATTTCACAAGATGACTAGGCCTCTTGTGCCATGCTCTTGCCACGTGTGATGCCACCCAAAACAACAGGGCCAAGGAACCATGACTGAAACACCTGAAACCGAGAGCCAACACAAAGCTCCCTCTCTTCAGGTACACGATTTCTGGCATTGTCACCATACAGAAAGTTGACTCACGTACCTCACAATACTCCAAGGGAGAGAAACCCTTCACCAGTGCTAAGTGAATCATGGCAGAAGAGAATAGGCACACCTTCTACCCTGTTCTCAGTAGCATATCCAGCCAGCCAGCCACCCCACCTGACTGGCTGCCAGCCTTAGGGGCAGGGAGGCTGGTCTGTGAAGTTACAAACCAGGAGTGCTAAAGGCCCACACAGCCCTCCTAACCTCAACCCAACCATACAAGAACTCCCCCACACCTGCTTGACTTTGGGGACCTATGCCGGTGCTTTCCAAGATCTTTCTTCCAGGGCCCCTACCCACGGAGGCAGCTGCACAAGAGCACAGGACTTGGTCTGCCCAGAACTGTCACTCCCCTCTCTACAAGGCTCTCCACTGTATTTCTGACCATGGGTGCGGAGCCAGAATGTAAAGGCTGTTTGCTCTTTTCTCCTGAGATAGCCAATGCCCCCCACCTAAGGTGAGAACCCCAGAAGTGCAGACACTGGCTCCCCAGTGCTACCTTTTCTATCTTCTCCATACAGCCCTTGCATGTACTCCTGTTGGACTTGGCGTATTCCGCTGCAAAGTCACCCAGTGTCTTCTCGGCCTTGCCGCCACTTCCTTTGCCTGAAGAACCAAACACACAGCACTGCTCAACTCTGCAGTCCCCAAATGTCCCCATCTTCTGTCTTCCTCCTCCCAGGATCCTCCCACAAAGACATTGTGTTTTGGGTGAGCACAATCAGTTTAGGTCATCTCTACTGGCAACAACTATGGTTACTTTTTGTTTTAATTTCCAACTCAGACTTCTCATTGCTATTGTGCTTTTATGATTCAAAGTTAAGTGTTGCTGCCATGTAAGTGCTGGAAATTAAACCCAGGTCTTCTAGAAGAGCTTCCAGTGCCCTTAACAGCCAAGCAATCTCTATAGCCCCTAGACTCATGCTGGGTGTGGTGGCATATTCCTTTAATCCTAGCACCCAGGAGGCAGGGGACAGCCTGGTCTATATAGGGAGTTCCAGCATAACCAGAGCTAAACAGTAATACCCCATCTAAAAAGTAAGTATGATGGAGAGATCGCTCTAAGGGCATAACGCCTGAGAACTTTACTTGTATAGCCATGACTCATGATGGAAGGACAAAGTTGACTCCCACCAATTATCTTCTGGCCCACATATGAGTAAGTCAGAACACAGTAATACTCACAGGATAGCTTCAGGAATCTACAGAAAAGCTACTAGTAAGTATACTGTGCAAATTTACAGAAAAATCAGGCCAATATGCAAATATGAAAGCCATTTCCACATTAGAAATAAAAACCAGAAAAAGCAATTAAAGCAGTTATTTAAATACATAAAATACTTCAGAGAGGATAATTTAATTTAAATACATAAAATATTTCACAGAGCCCATCCCTGTCACGATGGACTCTTAGTCCGGATAAAATCTTTCCTCTCTTGAGTTGCTTTGGTCAAGCTGTCCTACCACAGCAGCAGAAGTCACGAATACAGAGCCTTTCGACAAAGGCCGCTATAACAACAGGAAAGCCTCACCGTCGTCCTATAGCTAACACAAGCTAACTTCAGCCCAAGTGTTGTGGGATATTTGTACTGTGTGAAGGAGTACTGCTGGGATTGATGTAATAAAAGGCTGAATGGCCAATAGCTAGGCAGGAGAGGACAGGTAGGATTTCCGGGGAAAGAGAGGAAGAGGAGGAATCCAGACAGGTGGGAGATGCCAAGAGACATGGAGAGGAAACAGGAGGTGCAAGATGGAAGAGAGGTAATGCTACATGATACACATAGATTAATAAGTTATATGAGCTAGTTAGGAACAAGCCTAAGCTATAGGCCAAACTTTCATAATAAGAAATATCTGTGTCATTATTTGTGATCTGGTGGCCCAAAAGAAAGCCTGACTATACCCAAGTTCCATCCTTGGGACACAATCGGCGTTAAGAAAGAATAGCCATGCATGTATGTAACGACTCCCCAACAAATAAATAAATAAATGTAATAAAATTTATAGTTAAAGTGAAAGGTGAGCCACAGACTGGGAGACAGTATAGTCACAATACTTGTGTTTGGCCAGTAACCTGCACTTAGGATTAAGCACTCATAGTTCAGGGATAAAGTACACACTGAAATCATGACAAGTGGGCGGGGGAGATGGCTCGGAGTATTTGTTGTTCTTGTGGAGGATCCAGGTTCAATTCCTAGGACCCATCCATGGTGGTTCAAACTGTCCATAACTCTAGCTCCAGGGGACCCAAAGTTCTTTTCTGACCTCCCTGGGAACCAAGCACAAACATGCAGGCAAAACACTCATACACATTTAAAATAAAGAAGTCTAAAAAA
>LOJH01014613.1:0-24006 GCA_001685095.1 Ellobius talpinus
AGAAAGAAAGAAAGAAAGAAAGAAAGAAAGAAAGAAAGAAAGAAAGAGAAATTTGACATTCCTAATGTGCATATGGACTCCCTAAATTTAAGCTCTAAATGAACATTCTGAACTATTCTGTCCTAACCATTCTTCAACCAGGAGGATGACTGTGCTATCCCCCAATATTAATGGTTACTCCTTTATGTTTTGGAGTCATTGTAATTTCCTCAACCTGGTATTGGTCTCCATATTTACATTACTCACATCTGTCTGTCGGCTTGGCTTAACTTGGTTTGTATCTACTCTGACCCTCTCACCTGAAAGTATACTCCCCTGTGTTGTGATCTCTCAGAAAGCTCTGAACTATCAACAAATGTTGCTTCATGTCTAAATATAAATTTTTAAATAAACTATTTAGTAGACTAGAATATTAAAGGGCCATGGACTTTGTGCATCACTTACACTCTCAAAAGCAATACTTTAGATTTAGTGGGCACTCAACCAATGACAGGTTCTTGTTTTTCAATGTTCTAAATTAAGAATACTATTTACAATATGACCTCTCTCACCATTACCCCCATTTTCTTTACAAATTCAAAAATATTAGTGTCTTTAATGGATGAGTCACTCTTGTATTCAAAAATTCTTAACTAGAGCCTTGTTTTGATATAGCAAATCTGACACTCTGTATGTTATAGGATATTTATTTTCATCCCCTCCAAATCTGGCATGCCTTTATTTAGGGCTCACCCTGGCACCCTACCAGCTACCACTGCTAAGAAACAGGGCATCGGGTCAAGCTTTGCATTCTTGTACACAGAGGGAGTAAGCCAATTTTGTTTCTTAATTATGCGAGTATTGCTTTAAATAGTTTTTGAATGTGGTTTTGTTGAAAAATCTCTATTACAATCACTATGGATGAAGAATGGTAACGATGCTCACTCTTGCTCTGGCCCTTGGTGAACGGGCTTCTATGGTCTTCTATGGGTGTTTATAGAAACAGGTTTTCTCACCCTGCTCGTTGGGTGTGATGTGCAGCTCTGACTTCCAGTCCCTTAATTTTGTGGTGCCACCGTTATTTAGTTATTCAAACCAATGACCAGAAACCCCTTGTGGATTTTGTGAATTAGTGACGAAATGGAACAAATCTGCACAATGAAGTAAAAGAGCTCAACAAGTTTATTCACTTGTTTTGACAAGAGCAATTTGGTGTTAAATTACTCAGAGTAGTAAATTGCTGTAGCATGTTTTCTCAAATTAATTAAGCCCATTTTCCCACTATTGGCACTCAGCTTATAGAAAAAGAAAGAAAAAGAATACATGTATTTCATTGAGATGGGTACTGGTTCGTGGATTGAGAAATAAAATGTGAAACTCTTTCAAAAGGAAGTACCTGCTTCTTTTCAAATACATAAGCCATATGATTATCTGGAGAATAATGGATATTTGTTTGGAAAGGTAAATGTATATGAAGTGAATTTGCCTTTGTATTTGGAAAGTATTTTAATCCTACTTCGGGGGAAATGGTTTCAACTCTACTACTGTTTTAATGTTTGTAGGCCTTCAGGACTGAAAGGACTACCAATGTAATATATTAGTAGATATTACTAGATTTAATATAATGTATTTTATATCTTATATATCACATTGTAAACGGGATCAATCCTCCACAGTTAAAAAAAAAACCTTTTTTCTCTGTGGAGAATATTTAAATTTGGTGCCACTTTTTAATTTATGTATTGGAAAATACACAATCCATTAGAAATAATGAGCTTGGTGGCAAATCAACAACTTACCCAAATCCATCACTTCTCCATAATGTAACCTGAGATAGTCATTCATGTTCATACTATAGATATAGAGATAAAGATAGATATATACACTCTCTCTTTCTACTAGCCCCCCTCTTTCCAGCCCCCTCCCTTAAGTGGCCTCACACATGTTAGGTTAATGTCCTACCATTGGGACTGTATGCCCATTTTTTGTACTGTTTGTATTTTGAGTCAGGGTATAATTATCCCATATTGCCTTAAACTTGTGATCCTCCTGTCCCAACCTCTCAAGAAGCTGGAATTATGAACTGTCCCACCAGGTTCAGCTGGGGAAGATTCTTTATACTTTGTAAGTCTTGCTGTAAGCCTGGGTGTGTAGCTCAGTGGTACACACACTTGCCTAGCATGCATAAAGATTCTAGATTTCAAATTTTAAAAATTAAAATAATAAAAACTCGAAAATAAAACTATGATAATTTAAACAAAAGATGGAAACAAACATGCTTGCCTAAATCTCAGTTTATAATCTTTTGAAAGCTCAGATAATAATAACTGATTCCTCTCTTATTGTTCTGAGAAATTGAACATGTGGAGTATTAACTCCATTATATGGTAAGCAATGTCAACTATTTACATGACTATCATTATTGTCTTGTGTGATAGTTTGAACCAAACACAAGTCTTAGAATATAGTCTCTATCATAGGTCCACTCATTAATTAGACTGCACTAATGATGTCTCCCAGTACCCTGATGTTCATCCCATAAAGCTGAGTTTTGTTGCTAATGAAAAAGTCTATTCTAGTTGAATACAAACCCATCACTATCCAGGTTAATATCTTCCAGCACATAATCAAAAGATCTATAACCTTTAATTTGTATACAAAGTATATCATGTATGCGTCATAAGTCTCACTATCTGAGTCTAATACTAGCGTATTTTACCTCACAAAATTCTCTGACCCTGGTGGGAAGAGAGATGTCTGAATGACTTTTCCTGTTTCCACAGTTAAGTATCTTCCAGAAGGAGGAAAAGCGGAAGAAGAAGGGGGAGAAATGAAGAAGAAAAGAAGGAAGAGGAGAGAGAAGAAGGGAGGAAGGAGGGAGAGAAAAAGGGGAGAGAGGGAGGGATGAGGGACGGAGGGATGGAGGGATGGAGGGAGGAAAGGGGAGAGATGAGGGAGGGAGGGAGTTAAGGAAAGAGAAAAATGTTAAGTAGAACTTTAAAAAACCGAAGTCAAACCTGAAAGTTTTCCATTTTCATTCTATTTTCCATCAGACCCCTGAAGCAAACAGAAGACAATCATGTTGCAGGTTGACAACAGGCATTATCTATGAATGATTAATTGGTTGGCATCAGGTTCCATTGTGAAAGTATTTTCTAGTTTATAGAAAGTTTTTATAGTTCTACTTATTACTCAAAAACTCTCCTTTCTTGCTCTTCAAGGCCCAAATCCCCAGGTTGCCCATGTATTGTGATGACTGGATATCTGAGAGGTGATTAAACTTTGAACACAAGTTGATGATTCATTATTCTTCACCAAAATTCTATTGAATGTGTAACAGACAACAGGGCTGAGTCAAGACAAGCAATTCAAGGGAAGAAAACCATATTCAAGGACATTATGTGTCAATATCCAATCATCTAAATAATAGAATCAAACTCAACAAACTCAAACACTAAAATAGCCAACCTGTTATTAGAACAATTGATTTAGCAACTGTTTTAACTTAATTAGTTCTTTGAATTATTTCTTCATTCGCTCCCATGCCATGCCTGGCTTTTAATTAACATGTTCCCTAGAAATGTTTCATGTTATAGGTTCTCTTACTCTTTTTGCTTGCATTGTGTCTTTACTAAAACCCAAAGAGAGAAAGAAATGGTGCAGGGATCCTGGTCAAAAGACTTTCTTTTTCTGGAACAGTGCAGGGATTTTAAGAGAGGGAACTATAGAAGATGTTGCATCCATCTCTCAAAGAGGATTATTCACAATGCTATCATCTCCTCTTTCCTGTACATCAGAGATGTGTTTTGTAGAAAGCTTTCAGAAGCAAGCACAAACATTAAGATTGTAAGTAGAAGCTTACAAACATCACTGACACAAATTTATCCATCTTTCCCCTTCCTGGTCTCCCCATTCTTATCTTTCCTAATACAAGAATGAGGAAACAATATTCTGTACATGTATTTGACTTCATTTTTATTGTCTTTAGATGCAGTCTTGATTATACAGCAAGAGCGCTGAATGTACAGCAGGATATGGTAGATGTTGTATTTTTACATTACATTACTATGATACATACCTTATTATAACAGTCAGAGCCATTCATCTAAATTAAGAAGAGGTAAATACAAAGGAACTCCAGAAGATTACACGCAACTCACAATTGAGGATGCTATACCCAAGCTGTTTGTCCTAACTCTATTACGAAGAAGGAAAAGCTTTATTTTGAAGTTCCACAAGGAACAAGAAAACACAACAAAACTAAAACACTATGTAACCAGCATGAGTGTAGAAACATGTGAAACAGAGTATACACAAGCACCCAGCAGACTTTATGCCTCTCAACGAGTTTACAGCTAAATATATGCCTGAAGGACTTGAATTCATTCATTTTTTTATATCTAAAGCATGTTGGATCTGTCATGTTCTGACAAACTGAGTGTGTCATACATAAGAAGTGTCTTTATATTTATATTACTATATTTGTATTTATACAGCCTCAGGAATATGATTAAATAGTGATTTGGATTCAATTAATTTGACACATTTGATAAAATAGGTCTGAAGTTTAACTTAAAGCCCTGATAAAGTAAGTATTTGTACTCAAACTGCAAGAAATACTTTCAACCATCTGAAGAAAAAAGACTTTTAATGACTCCATCAATTGTATACAAATAGGGGTTTCTAACTGGGTATAACTATTAAATAATTCACTGCAACAAGACTTCCATCAGGAAGAATTTGTAAGTGAAGAATTTGAGGAGCAACAGAATTTAGTAGGGAGAAGCAGCCTAGGGAAATAGCATTGTATTTATCAAGACAATAAAGTATTTAATTTGAATCTTGGACCACTTAAAGAGTACATAGCCTAAAAAGAAAATTTAGTAGTGAAGACTGTAAATTGTACTTAAAGAAACAGTTTTTTATAACAGCCTTATCCCAATAGTGAAATGAATGACTGCTGATGCAGACCAAATCAAAGAAAACAAAGACTATTCTTAGTCATTGACTTTAGCAATAACTTCATGCTTTCTTATGGATACCAAATATGCAGTCCAATTTCTCTGAGTGTATTTCCCTTCTTGTGACCAGAGTAGACATCATTAATCACTTGTGTCTATTGCTCCTGGTATACTCAGACCAGAGCTTTGAAATCATTCTACAGATATCATTTTAGATATTAAAGAGTGAAGAGATGGACCAAGTAGAACAGATATAAACAATGTATTACCTTAGCTTTAAGTAATTACTGATAAGCTTTCATATCGAAATTCAGCTAGACTTTGTTATAAGCTGGGTAGTGAAATGTTAAGAGGGACAAAGGGTTGAATGGTTAGTATTACTAAGCATCCTCCATACATACTTCCCATTCAACATTATACTTTACAGAACAATCAAATCTCTTGCCAAAAACTTTGTAAAAAGCCATAAAATATTGTACTTCATCCAGAAATCATCAAAGCTCGTAGCTATATGGTGGTTAAGTCTGAATGTGTGTGCGTGTGCGTGTGCGTGTGTGTGTGTGTTGCCTAGGAAACAATATAAGCGAAAACTAAACCAATTTTAAGTATCATATAAGTGCATCACCTAGCTGCTCATTTGTCACCAACCCCAACACCTTAACTGAATGCCTCTTTCACCAGTTCACCACAGACTCCAGGAAACAGAGACTATCTTTAACTTGGGAACATCAAATATGTCTAGATGCTTGTAAGTGAAGTTATGCATTGATGCCAAGTGTGTATATATTATTTTGGAACTTATCATAAAAGTTCTCTCTGGAATTCAGTGTAAGTGAACTAAGATACAGTGAAGCCTCTTTGATATATCTGGTTCTAAAAACCACGAAAGTAAAATGAAAATAAAAATCTTGGCTTGGTCCCCAGAATGACCCATATCAAAATAAACAAAATGAGATTTTTGCAGCATTAGCTTGTATGCACAAAGCTCTTATTTTCTTGGAATCCAAAGTAGACATGAGCAGGCAATTTGAAACTGACTTCTGTCAATGTATGAGGACACCATAAGGGTCACTCAGTGACTTTGACGGCCTCTGCTCACACTTTCGGTGTCAAAGGCCAGAGTCATCATGTTGGTCAAGATGACGCACAGACACCAAGAATCTAATTTCTGGCCTGGGTTGTGCATATCTACATAGATTCTCAGGGAGACTCCTTCCTTCCAGCTGTCTGAAGACTATAATCAATAAATTAGTCAAATACAGAGTACTACTCAACACACAGCCTAACTGTTCATTCCATACCACAGGAACCCACACATTTTGAAGAAAGCAAATACTGCCTGAGGCAGAATGAAGCAGCAGCTAAATGACAGAAGCTGGAGTGGTAACAACAACAAAGATATTGCCTCCCTGTGTTTCCTGTCTGTCCTGCAGAAACATCAAACTGTGAGTGTCTGGACTCATATACACGCACATTCTTGTCAAATTCGCAGTTTCTGTCACTTCCAAAAGAAGATATATAAGTGGGTTCTAAAATTTTACACACTCAGAATTTTGTTGAGTTTTGTATTCTAGACAAGAGCCAGCCTTAAGGAAAACATCAACCAGTTGTGAAAGTAGCTGGGCCGCCCTAGGGAGAACCAGTCTCTGCAACCCATGCATCACTGAGCTGCCCACTGAGACGAGCAACTCTTGATCATAGGACTGAATACAGAATCTTCCTCGAACAAACTGCCACTTGCGGGAGCCCAAATGCAGAGGGCAGAATGGAAGAACCTCATGGGTGCCTATTTTTGGGAAACAGATGTTGTATCAGAACCATCATGAGCAAGATCTCAGAGACAGTGATTTAATACTGGAGCCTCCCTGGCTTCCAAGACATCAGCATAAAGGACCCAGCTATATAAAACTATTACTTCATTCCAAACAAAAAATGGGTAAATTTTATTATGAGTCCAAACAGACAACCATTAAGGCACTCATTTAACATACACCAAACCTAAATGCATTCTCCCACACCATTAGCAGCTATTAATAAGTGTTGATAGCTCTTGACACCTTATTCTCCAAACAGTTGTATCCCTCTCAAGGTCAAAAATTTGGAGCTAAAATTTAAAGGGTATTAATCATTTGTTACAATCAACACCCAAAGGGGCGAAAATATATGCTTTAATAGTAGCGTATAACAACCAACAATGTTTGAGCTGTATGTGTGTGTATATTGATAAACAGATATAGATGCAGACAGATACACATGTACACATAAATATTCATATGTACACACACATACATACTAGATACTAGGTTACAAACTTTGTCCCATTTTATAAAATATTTGTCAAATTTAAATGAGAAAATATGGTCTTTGTGAAAGTAAGAACAATGAAGTGCTTTAAATAGGGCCTAGTGAAGGTCATGTGACTTTGAAGCTGAATAAGGAGGGGATGCTAAAATTGTGGGTTCCTGTTTGGTCAATCTGTATGTCAGTAGAAGACAGCTACTCCAAAAACAAACTTCTCAGAAACTCATCCAGAATGAGCCAATTTTCTAATCAGAACCCAGAGACTAAGCAAGGTTGCTATGCTACTAAAGTGAACTATGATGCCAAGTCACACAGGTGGAGGCAGGTGTGGGCAGCTGTCACAGGATCCCTTGTACCACACAACTCAAAAAAATCTGTTTTTATTCTCTAGAAAGAAACTCTTAGTTCTATGGAAGATGAATACTTCCTGCAAGCCAACACCATCTGACTAATGTGACCTAGCTACTGACAGAAGTTATTTAGGGAATAAAAATTATTTTACTCTTAAAACATCAGTAAAACTTCTCATATTGGGGACTAGTGTGGTGATTCACACCTTTAATCTCACTCAGGAGGCAGAGACAGGCCATAGTGAGACCTTGCCTCATGAAAAGAAACCAAACATCGTATTTATGTTATGCATGCATTTGGGAAGTCAGAAAACAGTAAGCTAGTAACCTATGAGGAAGGCAGAGTATCCTTTGATGACACTTATATGGAGTCAACAGATAGATTGGAATAGACAAAGCCAGAAAACAGAAGCACTGGACAACACAGAAAACATGCATAGGAAGGAATGTTGGAAGAGAGATTATCACGAAACAGGAAGAAAACTCACAGGGCTGGTTATCTCTAGGTGTTAAATCCTCCTCACCTTTTGATAGCCAGATAACATGCATGAAATACTGGGACCCCTATCATGTTATCGTCTCTAAACCCTCCCCCGAAGCTCCTTATCTGGACATCTCAGCGCTTCTGCCTGGTACTGGAGGTATTTATAGGCATCACACCTTCTCTCTAGACTGTGAAGAACAAACCTAACAGCTCCACGCTTTATGCTCAGGGCCAGGCGCTGTTATTTAGTATATGCAGATGCATCACCTCAATGAACACATTATAACAGCTCTGTGAGGTGTGTCTGTTTTGTCACTTTGAGGGGAAAAGAGAACATGTTCCAAAGGCCTAAGTATTTACAATCGTCTTGTTTTTACAGAAGCCAGAAATGGAGACAAGATTTCAAGTGAAATCTGAAGTTGATGGTTTTCCTGCTTTGAAAAGTTGGCTCATTCATCGTGGTATTCCCAGCACAGTTCTGAGAACACGGGAGATGCTCAATAAAGCATTGCTTACTGGACGACAGGATACAGAAATGTCTAATGAATGTAAAGATCAATCATCTTGTGCTTCAGGTCACTCTCTAAAATGCAACCCAGAAAATAAAACTACATCAAAATGACTGACACTATTCTCCACAGCACACAAAAATTCAAACTACAGAGTAAAAGAGAAAAGGGAAATGGAGGCTGTGAGCCATTTTCTAATCTGTCCTTGGGTGAGCGCCACAAAAGACAGAAGAGCAGGCTGCTCTGACAATAGCATCATGCTGCATTACACAGATGAAATGCAGAAAATCATATGGCATCACAAGTGTAGATAGTTTGTCACATGAGCAATAGCACAGCACCCATTCAGAAATGTCAACTGCTTAGCTCGTTATTGTGAATATTCCCTAACTGTGGCCCAAATGGGAAGAACCCACAGACTTTATGTTTTCTTCTCTGAAGCAGAAAAATGTTGGAATATGAGCCATCAACAGCAGCCGCAGTCAGACACAGCAGGGGCTTCACTGGAGAGCCCTAAGGCATTGTTTTCTTTTTAAATGAAAATACCACTAAACCAATATTAATGTATCCGTGTATTCTGTTAAGTGTATCAAAACCGAAGTCCAAGAGAGGAGACCCACTTCAGATTACACATTAGCCTCTGACCTAAAGCACAATTTGATATTTATTTCTAATGTGGTCTCCAACAAAATCAAATTAATAGCTGAGAATACTGTGTTAAAAATGGTGCATAGAAGCAGTGTAAAAGTCACTGAGTAGAGATGCAAGACATGGATTTTAGCCTGAAGTATCTTAATACTTGTTAAAAATTCCCTCATTAATAAAAGAGCTGACTTAATGAATGCACTTTTAGATCTAAAGAAGTGTGATCTAATCTGTCAAACACTATTGTTTGCATAGTACCTGCAGCAGACACTACATGGGGTCCCCCACATGTCTACTTCCTGAGCCTGATCCTCAAAATTTTCACGAGAGATTTCACTGCCGTATTTAAGAATCTTGAGACAGACAGATAATATGGAATCCCAGGTCATCTATATGGACCCAGTGCAATCTCAAGGAGCGTAAAGGGGTCAAGTCAGTGTAGAGAAGACTCGGGGAAGTTAGAGAGCTGTGCTTACTGCTTGGAAAGAAAGCCAGGGACCCACCTAAGTGGTCAGGCCCAGAAGGCAGGAAAGCAGATTCTTCATCAGAATCTTCTAAAAGAGTGACGTCCTGATGACAGCTTAATTTTAAAACTTACGACCTTCAAAATTTTAAGATAATAAATGTGCATTGTCTCAAACCACTAAGCTTGTGATATTTTTAAGCAGTAATAATAAATTAATGCAGAACTGAATGTGCTTTGCTATGATTTGTACACAGCTAAGTCACCAAAAAAAATCCAGAAATAGAATCTCTTATAAAAATTGTTAATTTGATATCAGAGGTGAAAAGTTTCTATTTGTTAATGGTTTTGAAGTAGAGTGAGGAAAGCCTCAACTATTCACCGTGGATGTCATCATGAGATGTCTACAAAAGCAAATCAGAGTCATGAGAACAATAATCACACTAAGAAATAAATATTGGGCCCTTATTACTTCCTAGCATATTGCAGGTGCTGTTATGCCTTGTCTTCAGCATGTTATGATTTCACTGACCATCCTCCTGTCTGACTTGCCATTTCACATGATTAAAAAAAAGAGTAGCATTTAACCCAGAAAGAGGGACAATGCAGACATGAAAGCAAGATGAAAGTTAGGATCTGATAATGGTCTTTAAAAAGGAAGCCTGCTCTCACTTATCCTGCTATAGTTCAGAACATACTCGAAGTTGTAACTGTCAAATGAGAGGCGTGGTCTTTCATCGATCTCATGTCAGACACTAGCTGACAGTATCCCAACACTGCTTCTTCCAATGGTGGACCAAATAGCCAGGCATCTTGTTGAAAAGCCATCTCCTCTAAAGCAAGTACAGACACCTGAAGGAAGACTTGTGACTGCTCAGCTGGGATTTTCTATTTCGCATTTTCAAGAGAGCATGAAGATAACAAAGAACACAGTGATGAACTGCATGCTCCTCTGACTCAGTTTCCCCAGGAAGTAAAATAAGCTGAGTTCTACTATTTTAACCCGTACATTTCCATTTTATTTTCTGTGTATGGGCATTTTGCCAGCATGTGTGCCTGTGCACCATGTGTGGTCAGTGCCTGCTGAGGCACAGAAGGTGTCAAATTCAATTCCAGGTGCACAGACATACAGACAGACAAAACACTCTGTCCCAATGACACCATGTAGGTACTGGGTTGAAATAGAACCCAAGTCTTCCAAAGATCAACCTGTTTTCACTACTCTAAACTTGGAGAGTTTCTCCAAGCTCTAAAATTTTACTATTGTTATAACTGTTGAATAGTCTCCTCCCCTTTTTAGATCGTTCTGCACAAGATACTGATGCTGAGCTTACCAAAACTGTCTTTGTGAGCACCATCATAGCAACAACTCCTAAATTGCCTTGCTAATAATACAAAGAAATTAAACATGCAAACCAAAACAGGCATCCCTCCATAGTAAATATCAGTGTCTAATTCTAGAATCATCTATAAAATGCATTTCAGCATTTGTCAGAACACTTTTGCTTTTACTTTATCCTAATCACTTTTCCCCAGCATCCTCTAAATATGGACAACAATGCTTCTCTCCATTACTTCATGATTTCAAATACAAATAACAAAAGTACTGACTGCTTTACTAGGGAATAAGCCTTTGTTTGGAAGCACAAGTCCAATTGGCTAATTGTTATATCATTCTGACTAGGCTAAAGGATACTATGATTAGTTTAGCATGAAATGGAATGAAATAGAATCCCTGGAGCCTCACACAGTGCAGTCAAAGCAGCAAAGAGGAGGAGGAAAATACTGTTATTTAAGTAGAAGAGGAACCGCTTTGTGGGGCTTCATTACCTCCTTCATGATGTAAAAATGTGTGTCCTATTTTACACACAGGCACATGCACATGACCACACACATGCACACACATACACTCACATCAGAGATATTTGTATTTTATTTAAATAAATATTACAGTGATTAAGTGGCCAAATATTTTGGAAAAACATTTTAAGAATATGGATTTAACTGGAGTTCTTTTTGGATAGCAGTCTGAATACTACTACAAAGATCTTAAGGCAGCTTCTAAAACACATACCCCACAAGGATTAATTCTAGGAGTTCTGCCAGGGCATAGAATGCAGAACTAGTTCTGGCAGTGTTGTTGAGATTTCTATGTGAAAAGAGCAAAAACTCACAGGAAAGGTGTCAAGATACAGAACTGGACAAATGAATTCTCTTTGGCTCTTCAAGCATGCCCTAAAAGTTCTTTTGGGCAAGAGGTAAAGAGGGTGGGAGAGAGTAGGAAAGAGGAAGAGGGAGAAAGAGGTGGGGAAACATGGAATAATGAAAGAGAAAGGAAAGAGCAAGACTGACCTGGGAAGGAAGACGGAAAGAACTTTCAATGCAAGGGAAAAGTAAAACAGTAAAAGCACTACGGGGCAAGAAGAGAGGACAGTGAGGGAGATGGAACATAAAACCTTAAGTGGACACAGGTGTTAGTTTTAGATTCAAGAGACTACATCTGAGGATTTCCAAGGCAAAGGTATAAGAACAACTCTCTAAACTCACACTGCCTCTTGCTTTAACACTCATATCAAAGTCGGCATGTTGGAACTGGTCTTCCCAAACTGACATCTGTGTAAGTTATTCTCCAGTTCGACCTGTAGCTCAAATAATTATCATGCAAAAATGCTAAATTCTCAAAGAGTTTAAACTTTCAGTAAGTAGCAAATGTTTCATTTCTTTCACCAACTTTCATTGCCTAAATTCTTCTAAGTGTCAGGTATGGGTTTTTTGTTGTTGTTGTTGTTTTTTAACCAAAGAAGTGCTTCGTTGGAGGGTTATGTGTGTACCTGTGTGTCAGCATACCTGTCTACAGAAAATCACCAATGCTGCCATCAAAGTGACAGAATGAGATAAAATAGCCTCTCTCAATAAACAGAAAGAATGGTGAATAGTTGATCTGAATGTCTTTTATGAAAGAATGTATTTCCAATTAACTTTTCTAAAATCACATATCTACTTACACATGCTCATCTTACATTAACTCTGAATTATATATTGGTTCTCATTAAGTATAAAGAGCAAATGATACATTCAAGTCATACAGTAAATATCAGAGTATGGGCGAACTTAAGATTGAGCAATAAGCAATTAGACAATGAAAAGGGAGAAGACTAAATTAAAGCAAGATAAACAAGATATCCACCAAGGGAGTGATTCATCCATGAAGATAGACCAGCTATCCATCAACATGAACCAGTTATCTGTCAACATGAACCGTGGATGCACAAAGTGCTGAAAACAGTATTCAATTCCAATCAAGAAAATCATATCATAGCCTCTGAAGCTCAGGAGACTTGTGGAAGAGAGGGCAGAAAGAATGTAAGAACCAGACGATAGATGGAAGCACTGTGAAAAGCCATCTTCCAAGAAAGACACAGCAACTGAAATTACAGGCTCAGAGCAGCTGTAGATACCACCACAAGAATGAGCAAGACACAACAGTGAGGCGTGAGTGAAGGCCCTACCTCTCACTGCTGTACTGCTTGCTTCTTATGAATTCCTTCCATTTGTATGCCCCAAGACATTAAATGTCCCCTGAGCAAAACGACAATTCATAAATCTAGGAAATGAACTTTTAAGAGTGGGAGGGATGATGGAAATACAATGGAGATAATGGGAAGGAAGTATGATCAGAATACATTTTATACATTTATATATGAATAAAATTCTCGCATAAAATCAATAAAGAAGTTAAGAAATATATTGTAAGTCACAGGTAGCTATGGCAAAATGGAGACTCAAATGTATGGATATCAGCTCATAGTATCTGCTATCATCGCTGAACTCACTACTGGTTTATTCCGTAGAGGAAAGAGCTACTTTGGAATAGTTTATAACTATATTATAATTACCCAGTATTTGTTGGAAATAAGGTTGAAACAGATATCCATCAATATCAAACAAATATCCATCAAGGTGAATCAGATATTTGTCCAGAGAGAGCAGTAACCATCAAGATGAACCAACTATCAGACAATATGGAGTAGATAACCATTAAAGTAGACTGACTATCAACATAGATCAAATCTCCATCAAGATAGAATATCTGTCCAAATGAAACATATACCAAACTATACAGGATATCCAACAAGAGGCAAAGAGATACAGCAGAATTTGCTGAATCTATGCCCCTAAAGAGCATCTACCAGTAAAATGAAAACAGCTAATGGATTCAGTAGAGTAGATCAAAAATATCATGTTCATAGAAAGAAACCAAAAGCAAGAGACCCCCAAGTAGGTGATTCTACTTATCTAAAATCTAGACATTTCAAACAGACAGAGACAGACATGACAATATCAAGGGCTTTCCTATTTGTTGAGGCCATGTGACCATATGGAGAAATAGACTATGAACTGCAAAGGATTGTGGTGTGAGTTGTAGAATCCCAATACATGTTTTTAAAACTTCATTTAGTTATATACTTAGGTGATATTGTTATATATCACTAGTGCCTTAACAAAGACAAAGTCTGGTACACTGTTGCACAATATTAATAATGCATCAGTGCTTGGAGAGACAGCTCAGTGGCTCAGAGCATGTGTGTTCTTGCAAAGGATCTGAGTTCAGTTTCCAGCATCACATATAGTGACTGACAATCATCCATAACTCCAATTCTAGGGGACCTGATACCCTCTTACCTCCAGCATACTCAGCACACATGCAATGCAGGTGCCGACAGGCAAACAAAACACTCACACATTAAATATGATAAACAAAGATTTTAAAGGACACAAAGTTGGCTGGGAAGGGAAGGAGAGTGAACCAGGAGCGTGTGGGAAGCAGGAAAATATGATGGAAACATGTATAAAACTAGGAAGAGCCAACAAAAATAAATGTAAAAAATAAACCAGTACTAAAAAGTGTGAGAGAACACTTGGAAGAGATGGTGTATAAATATTTCAAAAATCTAAAAGAAAGTCTGAAAACTTTTACCATAAAGCAGTTATACTTGAGGAGACATTATGCAATGTGTACATATATTAAAACATACTATTCCCTGTTAATATGTTTTATGTATCAGTCAAACATAAATGTAATTTAAGTAGCAAAACAATAAGCAAAAAGTAAAGTTTTAATGCATATATAGGCATATTTATTACATTTAATATATATAATTTCCCAAGATAAATTCAGAAGCCATTTGAAATTCTTAACCACCCTGTGATGACTGAGTGGAATTTTTGTGGTAAGAACCTCTCCCCTCTGGATTTACCTATTGTTTCTGACACTTCAACTTCACTGGGTAAGTCAGAGGAATGAACACTACTGATCTCCACTGTGGGAGCAAAGGTCCAAACCCTAAAAGACCTATTGAACAGGACAGCGGCAAGAAAGAAAAAGTGATTCAAGGAAACAATGTCTTCTTTTGCTTCTGGAATGTGATGTGCCTTGATGTGAACAGACTTATCTAAAAATTCCATCAACTATGTAAGGGTACAGAGACAAGCCTATGCCCTGGTAAATTTAACAAACATTCCATATCATACAATGTTGAATACCCCTCAATCCTCATCCCTTTATACTTTCTTTCTGAATATGTTTAGTCCTCTGGCCTGAATATTGTCAACCACATAAGTGGTCAAAGGTCACCAAGAATGGCATTTCATTATGTAACTTATTTCTACATAAAAAGGTAACAAAATATTTAAGAAAAAGCAAATGGACTTATTACATAGCTTTGGAAAGTTCCTTTCTCCTCTAATTAAATGCAGGAGCACACTTTTAGTCCTTGGAAATGGAACAAATATCAAATAAAACAACTTGTGCCAAGTAATGAATACAATTATTTTCTGGCTAACAGCTATTTTAAAAATAATATTTATTACGAATTTAGCCCAATCATTGTAGTCAAGGGATTTCAGTTCTAGGATTCCCCTCAGATACCCAATCTGTGGATGCTAGAGTCTCTAACACTAAAGGATATTTTATTTCCGTATACTCACATCCTCCCATGTGCTTTAAATCATGCTCAATTACTTAGTATACCTGAGACAATAAAAATGGCATGTGAAAGTTGCTATACTGTCTTGCTTAAGAAATAATGACCAGGATAACAGACCTGTATATATTAGCCACATATGCAATTTTTTGTGAATATATTTCATTCAGAGTTGCCTGAATTTATCAGTGTTGCACTCACAGATGCAGGGGTTTGGTGTTGCTATCTGAAATTTAATCTACATGTACCCAGAGCACTTTAAGAGCAGTCTGTGTCTTTGTGTGGATAGAGAATTGACACTGTGAGAAATTTAATTGTTGATGGTATTCACATAAAAGGTTTATTTTCAGTTATTAAAAAATCAGGATGCTGTCCAAGTTCTGCCTTCATCTTATAATGGCTACTTGGAAAAGAATAATAATTCTTAAGCATGAAAAGGCAATATAACAAAGGAAGTAGTCAAAATCTTTTATGAATAAGAGTAAAGTATTTTTGAACCATGGGAAACCAAGAACACAGTCATGCGTGTATTTACTCAGCCAAAGCAGGAAAGATAATTAAGTAGCTAATATTATATGACTATAGGTAGACATGAGATTTAATAAATTAATTCCTCTGCTTCAACAATTACTTTTTCAAGGGCTCTGAAAATTTAGTTAAGAATTTTCTAGCTCATATATTAGAACATACATCTTTATACCATGGGGTGAATAAAAAATAAGCTAACTGCCAAGTTGTTTCTTCACATACAGGTCAGAAAATTCTCTCAGTCCCTTTATCTGAGGAGTGAAATACATTCATGGCCAAAATGGCTACAGAAGTAAAGAAAGTCAAACAGAACTGTTACTGACGACTGCAGTGAGCAAGGGTGAGTGTCTGAGATCACCTGAAACTTAGTGAACAGTTTTGAATTTGCTAGCAAGATGTACTATCTCCCTATTTGATGTTGCAAGGTTGGTCAAAATACTAAACTGTTGATATTCACTAGGTAATGTCACTCACATTTTCCACATGTAAGAAGACAGAACCCAAGTTGGATTTGTATTTCCCAACCAAGCACCATAGGACATGAACATTAGGTTCACAGAAGAAAGCAATATTTCCAGTTTAAATTCAAGGCACAAATAAGTGGCAAATTTTATTAATATAAATAGTTATTGTGTTCTAATAATTGTTTTTAAACAACCACAAAAGGCCACAATGTGTCACAAACAAATATCACAAATATATAAACATGCTTGCTGTGAAATTCTTGTCTGGGTAGCCAAGGCAGCCTATAGTTTAGGCAATGACACTATGTGTGTGTCCCTAGACTAGTAAAGACTGTCAAAACACACAGTGAACTCTCCATTCCTCAAAGCTTTAATTTACTCTACACAAAAATAAATGTTAGAAGTAAAACCTAACAGAGATGAAGATAACGTTAAACACATTTTGTAAAATATTATCTCCAAAAGTACATATAATCTAGAGGACCATACATATCCTAAGGTTCAAGGGCAAAGAGTTTGAAAGACAGGCTAAGTTGAACAGCTCTTTTGCCATGAATCATTTCTACATTCAGGAACAAGTTATCTTAATAATACTTGTTCTGGGGAGAAATTCTTTATGAAAACAGATGTAGCAATAAGCTGTTATGAACTAAAGAAGGATATGAATAGTTCATAATTCCTGTCATCAAACAGTGATGTCTGTCTCCATCTCCTGAATCTACAATTGGCCATATGATTTGTTTGGCTAATTAAAACATTAATAGAAAGGCAAAAACGTTCACAGAGATACTTGAGTGGTTCATCTATCATGTTTACTCTATCTAACTGCTTCAGAGCTCACCTTCACAGGAAGCCTACCCTACCCCACTGGGTTTTGAAGATGGATGATTGGTCACTCAGGTGACAATTCAGTTTGGGGTGAATTGGCCAATAGTATACCTCTGTGCTGGCTACAGCCCCATATGAGAGACCTGATGGTCCCAAAGGAACCAGCCAAGGGAACTCAGCCAAACTGCCAATACATAAAATCACCACATTCTGAAGTGGGCTGATACTCTGATACTTGGAAAATACCAACTGATACACATGCTAAACTAACTTACAATGAAAACCTTAAGCAATTAGAATTGGGATTTATGGCCCTACTTACTGTAAATTGATTTCACCAGACACAGGATTGATTTGTATGGGTTGGAGTCTAGTAAAAAAGAAAGAAATCTAGAAGATTACAACCAAAGTTGATTTCTGAAATCTAAACACAATGGAGAAATTTTAACTAATTAAACTCTATAATAATCTCATAAACTACGCCTCACAAAATGAATTATATAGTCTTAGCAATGGAACTGAGTTTTGGAATTCCTCAAAGGTTAAGAATTTACCTTGAATGTGTGGATCTTAAAAGACACATGAGAGGGGATGTTTCAATCTGCTTGATGGGTTCCAAAGCATCTACTGGCTACAGATCAGCACCGGCACATCTCAGTTTCTAACAAGGAGCAGGGCTATGAAAGTGTGCAAACATCCATTCCAAATGCACCCCAAAGAGGCTTTCAAATCAGAAGCATTTTCATAACTTTGTTACCTCATTTCATTTGGCATGTTAATGTGTTCTAATTTCTTTTCATTTGCTTATTTTAAAAACTGTTAAGTAGCTCTTGGCTTTACAGCCCTTTAAATATAGACTGAACCCTGAAAACATGACTATGGCTTAGGAGGTCAAGATCTCTCTGACAAACAAAGTACACTTAGAAGAAATAGAGAATTTATCATAATATACATTTATTCAAATTTTAAAAAGATTACTTGTTTCTTTCAAGAATGTCTGTCTACTAAAAAGAACTAATTGGGATCAGTTTTAGTTTAATTGAGTCAATTATTCCAAAATTAGTAATCACAAAGACAAGAAGATGATAAGAAATATAATAAGGTCTCAGAGGTTAGAATGAGAAACATTTGAAAATTATTCCAGGATACTTCAAATCCTTCATAAGATCTGGGAGATCTTGCAAACAATGGCCATGGTAGTGGTAGTGGGGGACCTTTATTAAAATGGTATGGGGGTCTTTATTATAATTTCGAACCCAAGAAGGTAGGCAGGCAGACTACTCCTCGAGGGCATGAGACAGTACCAGCATAACCTGCACTGTGTCCAGAATACAGCGGAAACATAACATCTGTTCTCATTAAAACCCAGGGTCTATACAACTGAACTCTTAAACAGGACATGGGATTCAGTTCTCCAGTGCCAAGGTGCTAAAAGATGGAAATGAACAAGAGAAACATTTACTCCTCTATAGTAACAAACACATCAAGTCAGTGAAAAGTTGGGCATTCCTTTATGAACTATGAAGGAAAGGAATAAAGTGGATGAGTTTAAAAAAAGGGAGTAACAGTAGAAATGAAACCTATATTCAAGAATAAATCCTTCATAGGGACATTCTTGTGAATCTGCTCAGAAATATGCAGATAGTGGGTATCTTGGCACATCATCTTTCTTGCAAATAAATAAAGGGCATAAGAGATGATATATAGTGGCATTAGAGAGACAAGGTTTACTACAGGGAGGGTCTCCAGCTAGGATGAAAAGATAGACATATAGCTGACCTGATCTCCGTGATCCTAATGAGAAGGGACAGGAGACCACTTACAAGAGGATGGAGAACTAATATGAAAGGCTTCACCTTCAGCTGCCCAAGCAACGTTTGCCATTCTAAAGCAATTTACTGTATGAATAGGCAAAGCTGAGGTCAACATATAGTCATTCTATTATTGATACTATTTAAATGATTCATGTTGCTGAGGTAAGAGAACGCAAATGATCCCCAAAGTTGTTTTTTGCCATACTAGATTCATTATTGATAAAATACATCCTCTTGAGAAAAAGGCAATGTCAGAGAAGTGAAAATTCTTTTATTTACAAGTGATCAACTTTCTCTAGGAAGCAAGCATAAAAAAGATATCTAAAACTATCTAAATGTATATGTGAAGATACTTATCACATACTTGTTTATAATAAAAATAAAAATGTTTGAAACTGAGCAAATACACATCATAGTGGAATGACCAAAAATATTATGAACAGAACATTGTATAGGTGGGAAATCTTAGTAATAAAATAAAATAAAAATAAACTATATAGTAATAGTAAGAAAATGATAATTATATATGCCCAAGGAAAAAATACAATTTGTATTATAAATATAGGACAATTGCTATGAGGTAGGATAGAGATGCATAGAGAAAAGGGAACTGGAGAAAGGCTTATTAAAAAGCTTTCTTCTCTGTTCTGTTTTATATATTAAAAATATAAATAGTTATATTATTATAGCAAACCAGTTATTTGAAATAACTCCTAAGGTTTTTATTGTAATAACTATGGCTTTCTTTCATTATCACTGCATGCCATCCATAGTTACTTGAGGTCATTATATCAATCTATATTACTGTATTACTGTCAGAAGATAAACATACTTCAATAATATTCTTTTAAAAATACATAGAGAATTTATTTTGCAGCATTCTCAAAGCAATGAGCAAATCCTGTCTTCAACCTTCTCTGTATAAGGTACAAGCTGAATTCTCCAACAATGGGTGTGTGTGTGTGTGTGTGTGTGTGTGTGTGTGTAGGTTTATACATGTCTGAATATGACAACCTGAATGCATAGCTTCCAGTTTGTTTGAGACATGACATCTTATTGTTCAGTGGTGCATTGCCAGGTTAACTGGCCCACAGCTTCTGGGGATCTCCTATCTCTGCCTTGTATCTTGCCATAGAAGCTCCAGGATTACAGGCCAGAGCTATTGTATTTGGCTTTATGTGGATATTGAAGAGCTGAACTCAGGTTCTCGCTCTTGAAAGCAAGTTCTTCACCTACTGAGACATCTCTCCAACCCAAAACATCATCAACTGTTGAACTGCATAGAGCACACCACATCTCCATGGGTCTCTATATCACTGAGTAGCATAAGCCAGGGGAAACATGTCATGTAGCTTCTACTAGGGTAAATGCAAATGAAGGCACTTTTCACAATTATATATTAGTCTCTTCCAAAAGAGTGCAGCACAGAAATAAGAAGCACATATTAATGATTTTATTCACTCAAGGGATAAAAAAGATATAGGGGGAATTGATTTAGATGTGAAAAATAAAGTGACCCAAACTACACATTCACTCAACTCTTTCTCCCTAAACTTCTATTGCTATAGCACATGGAAAAGCCAACACACTTCCTCCTCTGAGCAGCTGAAATAGTTGTTGTTGTTGTTGTTGTTGTTGTTGTTGTTGTTGTTTTGGAGCTTTAAGCACAAACATGCTCATTGTCCTAGTATAAAGGGGCAATGACAAATTCTGGTCATGTTGTCCTTCAGCTGACTCTTACCCCCTGCCCTCAGCATCCATAGAAAATAACAAACTATCATAATATAATGATTTTAGCAGGATAATTAAGTAATCCATAATCTAGTAGGTTTGAGTTTTCATCACTCATACAAGTATGCAAAGATGAGTTTTAATTATTGATGAATAATCTAGTTTTCAACCTTTTGTCCTTGTTATCCATTGAGAAACTAAGAAATACATCTAATTAGGACTTAGTTATAGAAGTACTAGCAGTATCTAAATTAAAATAAAATACCATTTTATGTCATAATAAGCCCTCTCTTCTAAATTTATCATCCCCAATATTTTATTTGACCATTCACTAGTAACTAACATCTGACAGCCAAGGTGATCTGAGAGGCTGGTGCTAGGGCAACATTAAACCTGGTAAGAACCAACCTGTGTAATCCTTTCTAAGACTGAGCCATTTGACTCTTTTGAGCAGTACTCTCTGCAGAAAACCTGAGAGCTGCCTAGAACACTGTTCTTGAGTACATGCTGTGAAGCCATCTATTTGGACAGAGTTTCACCATAAGATGTTTTACTCCTATTCTACAGAGACAAGCAAATGGTCCAGTTTTTATATGTAGCATGACTAGACTTAATAAACAAAGTACTTTGTGAAATTATGTGTTTAAAAACATTAAGGAACAGAAAAGCATGATTACTGAAATTTTGTTCTAAATAGCGAGTACAAAAGAAATGACCGTGACCTTAATTTCTCTAAAGATCAACCAGGAGGAAACATTTCTCTATATTAAGTATAAAATTTAATACTTCTTTCTATAGAAGTATTAATAATTAAGTAATTGATAATCAATGTTAATTAATAGTTATCTAGTATCATAAGATCCATCCATTTGATTCTAGAAAAAAAAGTAAAAGCTAAAATCAAGTAAAAAAGTCAAAACATAAAATAAAGGTTAAAAGTAATTAGGCTAATATATTTATATTCAAATGCATACATAAGGAGGCATTTTCTTTTGAAAACTTAAAAGCCCTTCCAGGGATACAAACTTTTAAATTATCAGAGTTTGTTCTGCAATCATTCAAACACAACTTATGGGCTTTAAAATATTGCTCCAAACAGGATAGTGTTATAAGATATAAAGCTATTTAATAACTAAGAAATGTAATCTACTTAATGTAATCTTTCAGTTCCAAATTACACTCTCTGGTTAGATGAAGATGCATCTTAGGTGCATTTTCTTTCTCTTAAAGTGCTTCTGAATGAACTGCACAGAACATTCTGGCATTCATTACTTTCAGTCTATTTTAGAAACTGTAAATAAATACATGCCCTTCCATCTCTAATTTCAATACTAAGAAAAATGTCTAGCTCATTTCTTTCTTCATGATTTATCAGCATGCAAGTCCACTGTTTGTCTAAATCGCTTCAAATATTAATGTTGTGCTGGCTAATTCAGGACAACATACCTTTCCAAGTCTACTGATACTTCAGATACTTTCACAGAAATTACGTAGTGTAGAAGAAATGTCTTACTCTCAAGAATTTGCTTTTAATACACAGCATGTTATATTTCAAAGGCACCAGGAATAGTTGCCACTTCCTAAATTAAAGCCAAGAAATCCCAGAAGATAATGTTTTTACAATTAAAGGTATTTCTCCAGCAAAATGGGTAGAAACTGAAAAAGGTCCAAATTTCAAGAGAATCCAGGATGCATTTGATTCTGATAGCTTTAATGAAGCAGAATTGAACTAATGCTTCAGGGGGCTAAGGAATCCACTTAGCTTTATTTTATTTATTTATTTATTTATTTATTTATTTATTTTCCTTTCCATTGGCTGACTTGACCAAGTGTTTTGGCTTTAAGTAGTAGCAACTTCAATTAAAGATAATGTTTGTTTGGCTTGAGTGAAGACTCAAGCCAGTGATGATAATGCAAGTTTTGAAATACTCAGAAAACAAACAAGGTAGTCCTTAAGTCACACGTCACAGAAGAGTAGGCTGTTCTCAAAATAATGATAGAGACCTGAAGATGCTATCTCAACTCTTTCTCAATATTGGAAGGCTTACTTTCAAGACAGAATATCTAGACATGATATGACATAAATTAAGTTTAAAAGGGAAGCTGTCATGATGTTGCTTTAAAATTGAGCTTCATGCACACCTTCAAGCCAGAAGAGGGCACTAGATCTCATTATGGATGGTTTTGAGCCACCCTGTGGTTGCTAGAAATTGAATTCAGGACCTCTTGAAGAGCAGACAGTGATCTTAACTTCTGAGTCATCTCAAATTCTTTTTATGAGTCTTTACAGTTACCCTGATACCTAAACACAATAAAGATACTACTAAAAAAAAGAGACTTACAGACCAATCTCACTCATGAACATTGATACAAAAATACTCAATAACATACTGGCAAAACAAATCCAAGAACACATCAGAAAAATCATCCATCATGACCAAGCAGGACTCATTCCAGAGATGCAGCGATGGTTCAACATATAAAAATCTGTCAATGTAATCCACCATATAAACAAAATGAAAGAAGAAAAAACTACATCATCATCTCATTAGATGCTTAAAAAACCCTTTAACAAAATTTAACACCCCTTCATGATAAAAGTCTTGGAGAAAGCAGAGATACAAGAAACATACCTAAACATAATAAAGGCAATATACAGCAAGCCAACAGTAAACATCAAACTAAATGGAGAGAAACTCCCAGTGATACCACTGAAATCAGGAACAAGACAAGGCTGTCCACTCTCTCCATATCTATTCAATATAGCACTTGAAGTTCTAGCTAAAGCAGTAAGAAAGCAAAAAGAGATCAAGTGGACACAAGTCAGAAAATAAAAAGTCAAACTCTCACTATTTGCTGATGATATGAAAGCATACATAAGTAACCCCAAAAATTCTACCAGGGAACTCACACAACTCATAAGCACCTTCAGTAATGTAGCAGGATACAAGATTAACTAAAAAAA
>LOJH01014614.1:0-10243 GCA_001685095.1 Ellobius talpinus
AGGAAGGAAGGAAGGAAGGAAGGAAGGAAGGAAGGAAGGAAAGAAAAGAAAAAACTAAGAACAAGAAAGACCAGCCTGGGAATAACACAAGGCTTGAGCTGAAGGTTCTACAGACTGATCCAGACTCTTTTACTCACACCTGTGAAGCATTAGAGAGGCCAGGAGTGGGGCTTGGTGAGGCTTGGCCAACAAGGCACTCTATAGGCTGCACATTGATCCCAAATCAAAGGTTCAGTCCTGAGGGGAGATGCATCTAGCCCTGCCCAAAGACACTTAAACCCCTATGCAGCTCCAATAGCTCAGGTTCAAAGCAGGAAAGGTCATGCCTGTGAGTGTCCCATGCTTCTTGATCTGTAGGATCATCCCAGAAACAAAAATGCTCTCCTCTGCTCTGCCCAAGAGTCAGCCTGGCTCTTACATGAGAAGGAGGAAGGCTTCTCGCTTCTCTGAGACCCAAGTATGAGTCCTGCAAATACTTTCAGGTCTTTTACCCAGAAACAAATGTTACTTTAAATAATTTCCTCTCAAACCCATTTCAGAGAAGTCAAATATCTCAAGCCAAGGCACTATGAGAGAGAAAGTTGTTATAAAACTAAAAGCAAAAACTGGGCACGGTGGTGCACACATGTAATCCCAGCACTCAGGCAGGAGGATCTCCACTTCTGGGCCATCTGGGCTACAGAGCAAGACCCTGTTCTTGAAAACAAATAACTACAGCAACAGAAAACAAAAACATTTTTAAAAAAAATCACTATATTGAATTTCAGAAATGCTTGTTATAATATATAATATATAGCACTATATATTATATATAATATAATAATGAATTTCAGAAATGCATTACTATAATACACTCTCTCTTTGCACCCATCTGGAGACTCTCAGTGATGTCTGGCTCATGCAGCTACTCAGCCTCATTACTTAGAGTGGTTATCCGGGGAGTGCGGGAGTGCATCCATCTCCAACCCTCTGCCACTGTGATCTCCCCCAAGCTGCCACTGCTCTGATTAGGATCAGAGCATCTCCAGGGGGGCTCAGACAAGAGAAAGGACCGCTTTCAATTCCATGCACTGTGTGCAGATGGTTAGGAACCCATTGCAACAGCTACCTATTGTTTTCTTAAATGTAAACCATTAGCAAATGGCTCCAACAATATGTATTTTCATTCAAATCCTCCGTCAAAATGAAGAAAGAAAAGGAGTCTGCACAGAGCTCCGAAGTAAACAAGCTAGTGCCATTCATGGCAGAAATGCAAATGGTTTGGGATGGGGGGTAAGAGAG
This sequence comes from Ellobius talpinus, assembly GCA_001685095.1. Taxonomy (NCBI): domain Eukaryota; kingdom Metazoa; phylum Chordata; class Mammalia; order Rodentia; family Cricetidae; genus Ellobius; species Ellobius talpinus. Next base: position 1,282 of record LOJH01014614.1, read on the forward strand.
GGTGGATTAAATGAAATGTCTTTCACTGTACGCCCAAATAGCTCCAGTGGGTCTGGGCATCTTATCTTTACCAGACAGGGTGGCAGACAAGCTCAAGCCATAGGCACTCACCCCAGCGTGGGTAAGTAGCAATTTGATGTGTTCTGGAGAAACAAAATGATGCAGACTGGTGGCCGTGTCCCTTCTTCCCAAGGCTAGCTGTAGCTGCCCTTCCTGCCTGTGAGCCTGAACAAAGAGCAGGAGGGCAGCCAATGAAGTCCAAAGTACTGGACCCTGGGCTCCCTGGAGCACACCAGACCTCTTCTGCAGGCCACTCCAGAGCCACAGAGGAACACCCTGCAGCAAGCCTGCATCTGCCGAAGTCAAAACTGAAACTTCATCTGCTTGAGGGTTCTTTTTAAGCATCGATTTATTGGTGTTTCCTATGACAAAACCTAGAGTTTTATAGAAACATTCTTTCTTTCCAAAGAGCATAGAATGTGAAACATCATTTTGTGATGCTGATTTTTTTTCTGAAAAGCCTGGATAACTCTGAGCTATTACCCTAAACCCAAGACTTTTAAATTCTGAAAGGTTAAATTTTTAAGTTTCAAGTAATAGTGGCTCCCATTTTACAGAAGGCAAACCACCCCAAGTGGCACAGTTAGACTACTGACAGGACACGAAGTTGACATGAATGTGACTACACGGGAAACACGGGAAGAGAAAAATCACTCTCTTGTCAGTAGGGCTTCTGAACACTCTAGAACCCGGCTGTGGGTCCTGGGAAAGCAAAGTACCCTTTCAGAAACAGCCAGCATTACCAGAGAAGTATGATGAGGATCCTTCAGGGCCCTCTGTGGAAAAACACCTTCCCAGGCACCTTCCTTGGGTAGAAACATTTCCACTCAGACACAGGATATTGATGGAAGCATTTACCTCAAAACACACCACACCTGTTGGGGGCAGCGCCTCCGCCGACTTCCTACCACATTGGTCAGGGAAAGCTGTGCCAATCCACAGCCCCTGCCATTACTGGTACCTTGCATGTGTTGGACATCTTACATTGTGATTCCCCCTCCTTACCCTGCCTATCTAAGGGTGGGCACCACCAGCTCAGCTTTACAAAGAGACCTGAGGAACAAGCCTGACAGACAGGCACTCACTTGCTGTGTGTGGTCCCAAAGAAGTAAGACAATCCTCTCACTCAGACCAAAGAGATCAGATGCCACAAGGACATCTGCAAATGACATTACCCGGTCTGGATTTCCCCACCCACAACAGCATCTCTCCAATCATTTCCCATTTTAATTCCTCTGATGGTGGTTCCCAGAATTCTAAACACATTCAGCTCTATTCCTGGGTATGTCAACAGCAGAGAGATTTTACCAATGTCCTCATATGGCAGGGGAGCTTCAAAGGCACAGACTTCACAAGCTCTGGTGCAACCGATCATGACCACACCAGCTCTTGCAAACAGTTTTCTACCGTTTCCAGAGCCTGAGAAGGACTGAATGCTTCCAGAGGTCCATCCAGCTCTGAGCACACAGCTTTATCCATCTGAAGGCCTGGCAGCACACGGCCTCCAGGATGAATACAGTCTTCTCTATGAACAAGCCCTGTTTTTTTCATTCCACAAAGTCCAGTGTAGGAGCGAGAACTAACACACATGTTGCTACTGTTCTTTGAGGAACCGACTTTGGAGCTCATCTGCAGCTTTTGCACTCGGCAGACTCGGATGCTCATGGAAGTCAGTGTTCAGATGTAAGAGGAATACTCCATCCTACCCTCTCTAGCCACAGAGCCATCTCTTGCTTCTTGGGCTGTTTTTACTAAAGGAGCTACTCCTGGTACCCAGCCAATGAACAAATTAACACACAGTGGCACATCCATAAAGTGAAATATTATATTATTCAACCTTAGAAGGAAACAGCCAGTTAGCAATGAGGAATTATTATAAGCAATAATGTACATAATCAAAAGGCTAGAAGGATTTTGAAAGTTTCATCACAAAGAAATCATATTTGTTTGAGAAAATGGATATGTGTAACCTGATTTAAATCTTATACAATGTATACATGTATCTAAACATTATATAGTACCTTTTATACATAGTTTCTGTTTGTAAGGGTATCAGTTAAAAACAAATATATTGAATTTTATGTAGCAGTTAAAAATAAATGTACATAGAAGGAAGGAAAGTCTGGCACAGCTACAACTCGAGTAAACTCTGAGGACATCATGTTAAGTGAAATGAGCCAGGCAGAAAATGGCAGACACTATTTAAGTCTACTTACATGAAGTGCTGAGAAATGTCAGGTTCATAGAGACAGAGGAAGAACAATGGGTGCTGAGGACTGGGGAGGAATGACTAATTATGTTCTGCAAGGAAGGTAGCAACTAACACATACCAGAAGGAAGGCACTTCGACACACCAACCTTACAGACAAAACTGAATCAGATGATGGGTTTCATGTTACACGAACTTTACCGTAAATTTGTTTTTAAACTAAGAATATAAACATATCCTTGATAAAAGAACAGAAGATAGCCATACCAGTCAACTCAATCCTGATCCTCCACTGATGGAGGAATCATGAGCCTGGAATAGCCAAAGGGAAAATTCCACATGTGAAGAACAAGACCTCAGAGGAGCAGCTGTGAGAGCCACAGGAAGGCACTCTACAGGGGCTTGCAGTGAGCACACAGAACACAAGGGACCTTCTCAGCTAGATTGTAAGTGAGCAGGTGGCATGGGATCCAGGACACCAGCCAATAATGGGTGTAGGCCCACACTCACAGGCGCTTCTCACCAGACAGAGCACACTGGAGAATACTGCCACCAATGACAAGGTGAAAGTTCTAACAGCGTGGAAAACTGACTCATTTGTGTGCAGTGGTAGGAAGTGGTCCCTAGGCCTCGAGCATGCTGGGTAAGCCCTCTCCACAGAGCAACACCCCTCAACCCTCTCAGGACAGTTTTGAAAGAGACTTCAGAAAGTCTCGTTTCTCTGTAAGTCAACAGCCCAAGTTCTGACGCTCAGGCAGACTCCTTAAGGACTGACGCAAACAGAATCACACCATACACACCTGCCCATCTGGAGAAAACCAAACAAAGACCACAGAGTCCCTGAGGCTCCCAGGCTTAAGCTGGAAGACACCCCTCATTCTACAAACATTCTGAGCCACGTGGGGGAAGGCACCCAACCCCCTTTGCCCCACCTTTCCTGAGCACTCATCTCCTGATGCTAAGACACCCACAGACACAAGCCATTTAAATGCTGAGACACCACAATGAGCACCTTGCCTGGCTCCCCTCCCTGACTCTTCATTCAGGAAGCATCTTGCACAAAATGCTCAAAAGTCCATGGACCCTACGGCAGAGTGGCTCTGACCTGACTACAATATGTTCTGGGGCATGGAAGGTACATTAAGAGCCACTTGGGTCCTGAGGTCAGGTACAGGGCTCTCCACTGCCCCAAACTTCCTGGGCTGAGGCTTAGTCTGTTTGACCCTGGTCCTGGCAGATGAGCCAGGATCCACCCAGGCCACCAGGAGAGCAGAACTGTGAGGTGAGCTCTGATCATACTGCTCTCCTTAAATGAGAGGGAAGTGGGCTATTGTGAGAAGAGTCACCCAGAGGTGGCTAAAGGTTGTCACCATTCACTCATCCAAAATAAAACCTATCCCATTAGGAACACGGCAGAGGCAGCCCATCTCCAGTACGGTGCTCCGGGTCAGCCAGGCTGTCAGAGGGTAAGGGTTTAACACTGAAAAATCAAAGAGCCACTGCACAGTTTTAGACAAAGGAAATGATGTGTGTGCGGGGGGCAGATGTTAAATTCACCCACATGAAGAGCTGCTCCCAATGGGCATCAGGATCCCTAAGAGAAGTCACTCCTGATTTCTTGTCCTCAAGCAATGTTCGAGCACAAGAAGACCAAGGATACTTCCTTGACCAGGCTGCGCTGGCCGAGTCCCTGATTGGAACAGTGCCATCTCCCCATTTGAGGGGTACCTGACAAAACCAACTTCACTGTCACAAAAACTACCTGCCCCCTTCTCAGCTTTTGCCCTACAATTCTAGAACCAACCCCAAACTGGAAGGAATGGATCAAATGAAGCAGAACTCACACTTAGCTGGCTAAGGAATTATCGTCTTTAGAATGATGGGAACCCACCAGCCCTTGGTGTCAGGCATCTGGGTTGGGCCACCAGGAAAGCTGGGTAGCCCCAGAAAATATCCAGCAATGGATAGCACCCTAGGAAGAGAGGCCTCCTCACTCAGGCAAGAGTGCCCAGGTTGGGGGGGGGACATATTCCTACCTAGCTAAGGTGCTAGCTAACCATAGTTTCTGTTACAAGTTTCAGAGCTTACAAGAGTTCAGGGTCAGCCTGGGTACCCCAGAATAATAAAAACAGGAGGGAACCTGGCTTAATGGTAGAGAACTTGCCTAGCATATGCAAGACTTTAAGTTTAATTCCCTGAATCGCAAAAATAAATAAATAAACAAATGAATAAATAAATAAATAAATAAATAAATGAAAAAGATGCAGAGTTGCTGGAATTCTGAGTACAGGACCCTCAGCCTACATGCAGATAGGCACCTGCAGATGGTGGTCCAGAGCCCCAGCAGCCAACCGCACAACAGAAGGGGACTTTGCTTAGGCTACCTGTCCACGACTCTAAGACATCACCCCCTCCTCCTTTCTCAGTGGCATTCTAGCTACATGAGACCAGCCATATATCAAGCACTTTTCATTTGAAAATAGGCCATTCTGAAAAGCACATTAAGAGATGGCCCAATTGATCCAGTACATACATTTGAACCCATCAGCTTCTTATGTCATTCCCAAAGCCAAGTATATTGACTGCCTCGTTAGAAGCCTTCAATTGATTTCCGGTGTGATCTTCCCACTTAAGGGCTAGGCTCACAGACCCTGGAGTCTTCCTCACTGACCACCGACAAAAGGACATGTCTCCCTTCTCCTTCCCTTATTAACTCTGTGTACGTCTCCTAAGGCCCCCCACCTCCGAGAAGCCAGCTCTTCCTGTGTGCACCTCTGCCTCTAGATCTGGGCTGCCCTTGGGCAGCATGGTCCTCTGCTCACTGCCCTCCACAAAGCTGCCCAAGCTTGGCCTCCACTGGCTGGAGACAGCCTGGGCCACAGTTCTTCCCCCTCGGCCCCCACACCCTCTCTGTAAGCAGAGGAATCCAGACTGAACAAGGTGAAAAATGAGGCATCCCGTGGGACGGTACAAGGAGCAGATTACCAGTAGACAGACTGTTGATAAAATCAACTCCAAGCCCCAAGCTTGGACACAGACCTCTGGGCCAGCTTCCTCTCCTCTCTCCATCAGACTTCTGACCCTATGAGTTCAGACCATGCGATTGCCCAGCAATGGGCAGAACAGAGCCAGGTCTCCCCACAGATCCCCACTGATGTGAAGAAGTTAATTCCTACCAGTGCCCACCAACCAGGCCCCAAGGGGCCAAGCACTGATACAGACATCCTAAAGAGACCAGGCAGGCTAAGCCAGGTTGGCTGGTTTATTTCATTTTATGATTCTCTTCTTCACACGCATACAAAGAGGGGCTGGAGAGATAGTTCAGTGGTTAAGAGCTTTGGTGGCTCTTCCAGAGGACCCAGGTTCAATTCCCAGCACCCACAGAGACTCATAACCATCTGATATTCTAGTTTCATGTACTCTTAATACCCTCTGATGGCCTCCTCAGGCCCAGACAAACATGCAGGCAAAATGTCCTTATATATAAAAACATTTTAACTAAAAAAAGATGATGAACCAGTATTAATGGCTATAATGTCTTAAAGATTCTATATTTAAAAGGTTAAAAAATAATAAAATTTAAAATGAAACGAGAGAAATGGGAAATGGCTTAGGAACCTAAACTAGCAAGAATAACACCGACCACTGGCCAGGAGACACTACCAAGAACCCGCAGCAGTGGGTAGCTACTGCAGCAGACACTCTGACACCAAAGCTACAGAGACCAAGGAAACCAAGGGCGATGGATCACAGGGTCTGGGGCTCCCCTAGAAGAATGGAGTCTTGTATGAATGGTGTGGCCAGGAAGCACATGTTGGCCCAGCCAGAATGGGGTCTTCCTTTGGCTAACCACCATCACAGTACCATATTAGAGTCCATCTACACCCTTGATCCTCCACAGCCTCCAACTCCCCGCTGTGCTTGTCCCCACTGCATGCCTCCTGTGCACTATTACTGCCTCACAGTGCAGAAGCTGCAGCACTGCATGGAAGAGGTAGAGGTCACCAGAAGTCGCCCAGCAGCTTGCTGGCTTGGGAGTCCCCACCATCACTACTACATATCCACTGAAATCACCCAAGGAGTTGCCTGCCTGTTGCTTCTCCTAGAGAGCAGAATGTAGAACAGGCCTCTAAGATTCCGTGGATGAGTGTCCATGGGCAGGTTCTAGTAGGACCACTGCCCTGGCCTGGAGAAGCCTTAGTACAAGACTCCTTTCCCTGCCGCCCACTCCAATCACACAAAAACAAAGCGTGCTCTCTCTGACCACCACCTGCTCCTACTTCGGAGCAGATGGAGTGGCCTAGGGGCTGCTGGGGACATGCAGGCTCATGTACGAAGATGTCTACTGATCATGAAGCCTGTCCCCAAGGAGCATGCAATTAACCAAGACTCTCACCACAGTGGGCAAGTATCCAATGGAATAAACATCCGACAAGAGAGGCCAGAATAGACAAGTCCAATCAAACAGGCAAGGTGACCAGTTTCCATATGCAAAAGCCAGCAGGTTTGTAGTAAATTCCATATCAGTTAGAAAATGGTGCAAGGGAAGGCAGTGATCCCAGGAACAGCAGCAACAGGAGCTGTGAAATCTGACTGGAAATCCAACCAACAATGTAACAACTGTATTTAAACCAAACAGCAAAGCCCCAGAGAAGGATGCAAAGAATCAAAAGACTCAGAGGATGAGGAAACTAAAGAAGGTGTCTCTTCTGGCCTGTATCAACCTACAGAGCCAGCCTAGCTGAAATCCCTAGTGGATAAGTTAGCTTCCTCTAAAGTTTATCTACCAATGGACTGCACAGCAAAGACTGAAGGCAAAGGGAGTCACCATGTTCACAAGATGCTTCCCCAGGTTATACGAACAGTAACAACTGCAGCAAAGGGGGGACTCTCACATCAGGCTAACCGCCTACAAACAGGACTCAGTCCCAGAAGTCCATCACATGCTGGGGAGGCTTTGACACCTGCCATTGGGTCACCCATGCTTCGTAAGTGACCCCAATAAACTCATTGGTTCTCTCAGTCTGATTTGGGTGGGATCATTCCTTTGGTCTGCCATGAGTTCCCCATCTGGGATGAACAGACATTGTTCATGTCTCCCCAGGAAAAGTCTGGAGTGTGGTAGATGGAAAAAGAAGAAAAACGAAGAGGCCATGAGGCTGAAATAACAAAGCAGTCCTGTGCTTACGTGACATTTCTGTCGATAACTATGAGCCATGGCGTGTCCATTAAATTCTGATATGTGATGTCCCAACTGCCTCGGGAAGGGTACCCCACGATGGTCTCACAAGGAAAGTCACAGCAGTGCTAACAGCCAATACTGCCCTAAGAATAAGCAAATAAATCAGAGCATCTAGACATGTTGGAGAAATCGCCCAGAACACCTCAAGCTAACTACGCAGGCTGCGATGATTAGCACGGTGAACCGGAAGGATCTGGGATTGCTGAGTAGACGAGCCACCAGGCACATCTGTGGGGGATTGTCTTGATTAGGTCAAGAGAGGACAAAGATTCACTTACTGGTGTCGGGAGCCGTTCCATGAGCCAGGGTCCCAGGTTGGGTACCTAGGACAAAGCCAGTTGAGGATCAGCATTCATCTCCCTCGACTATCTGATTGCAGATGCAGTGTGACCAGCTGTCCTCAGCTCCTGCCACCATGAAGGACTGTACCCACAAAATGGCAACCAAAATGAGCCCTCTCACCCTTAAGTTGCTTTTGTGTTTTATTTTTGCATTTTATCACACTGTGCAAAGTAACAAATACCCACTTGCTACATATTCAAGCTCTTGGATTAGCTAATAAACCTACATCTTGAAGAGGGAGGGTGGGGGGTATCTCAATGCTAGAGCACAGGCTTATTTGCATGAGACCCTGGATTCAACCCCTATTAGCAAAAAGAAAGAAATAAGATATCAAAGCAGAGATACAGAGATGGCTCATGAATAAATGACGTTCAGAAACTGAATGTTCATGTGGAAAAAAGGCATCATCAATTTACACACATCTAAAGATGTATTGCAGATGAACAAGAGAAGATGGGAATGTAAAAGTGTTGGGTATAAAAAGGAATTAGGAAGCCAGACATGGTGCCCTATACCCGTGTCACCAACACTCAAGAGGTAGGGCTGAGAGCTCAAGGTCATCTTTGGGACAAAATGAGTCTAAGGCCAACCTTGGACTACATGAGACACTGTCAATAAATGAAAATAAAAATAGAGAGTGTTTATCTGCACTTAGGAATGTCTCATCGGTAAAATTAAAAAAAATCAGGAACCATAAAAGAAATGTTTGATAGATAGGATAACCAAAAAAAATCACAAGTTTTTGGACTGCCAAAGATGACATTAAACAGGGTTGAGGAAAATGGACATCTGAAGAAAAATTTCTGCAGTGTCCATGACAAATGAGACATAGTCCTGATGTGCTAAACACACCAATAAATTGATGAGAAAACACTGAACAAATCAGCAGGAAAACAGGCGACAACAGTGAAAGAAGAAATTCAAATTCTTAATAAGTCTAAGAGAGGTAGGAGGGAGTTGTGCATCCTCTTCTGCCACTTTCTTCCTTACTTCTTTGAGGCAGGGTCTCTCCCTGGACCTGGAGCTCAACTAGCTACCAGCAGGTCCCAGCAATCCTTTTGTATCTCTCTCTCTCTCTCTCTCTCTCTCTCTCTCTCTCTCTCTCTCTC